>JAPYZE010000263.1:0-57041 GCA_030522805.1 Leptomastidea abnormis
TTACAAAAATTTATGAATAACTTAACGAGAAAAAAATATTAGATTCGTTACAAAAGTTTGAAGAAAGTGCATTCTTTCCTTGATTCGCAATTACTTAAAATTATTATACAACGTGTTGTGCGTCATCCATCGACGTGTAACAAAATACAAAATACTTTATTCTTATTGCAATTTTTCCTTCAAGTTTTTTCGGCCTGCTCTGTGCAATAATTTTTTTATACTTCGGGCTATGATTGCCAACGATAGTACGTAGAAAAGGGCAACGTCTAGGGAGTAATAATGCCAGACCCTCATGTGCCTAAAAATAAATAGATCGAAAATAATGTTTTTTAAGAAACTCCTAATTAACATTCAAAATTAATTTAAATATACTTTTGAATTATACTTTTATAAATAACAGATCAAAAGTGATTGGAATAATAAATTGAAAAACATTAATTATTTGAATAATATTTTCTTCTCGGCTTACAATTTGAACAATTAATTTTTTCATAAATTTTATTTAAGAAAATTTTTTTCTTAAAAAAAGAAAAAAAAATCACAAACTCAATCGATCTATCAAAGCTGTAAAGAAAAAATTGAAAAAAAAAAAAAAGAAAGCGAAGATTGAAGATTATGATAATAGTAGGTGTATAATTTACCTGGATGTGCTTTTGAGATGATCGGCACCCTTGTGACGAATCACATGTTCGACCCACCAAACCGCGAGACTCCTCGAGTCCAGAGGAATGTCTTTCATCAGCATACTCCTTTTCCTGGCTGCGTCCCTGTAAGGATTCTTGCCACCAGCCGCGACTTTCATGATGTTCTCCCTCAGATCGGATATCGTGAGGCTCGCCAGGTCCATGACAAGCGCGTAACCAAGTTTTTCTGAAATTCGCACGAATAAGCAGTAAAAAAGCGTGAGAGGGTGAAAATGAAGAAAGGGGTAGGAGGAGGAGGTGAGGGGTTAGCTCTTACCAGCCTGCGCGGCATTGCCGTCGTGGTCGCAGAAGACGGGCAGGACGAGGGTGGGCGCGGCGTGGTAGGCCGCCTCGTGGAGGGAGAGCAGGCCGCCGTGGGAGACGAAGGCGCGCAGCTTGGGGTGGCCGAGGAGCTCCTGCTGGGGCCACCAGGCCGCGGTGCGCACGTTGCCGGGCAGGTTCTCGATCTGGCCGGCCTCCCACTTCCAGACGACGTTGTAGGGCAGGGTCGAGAAGACCGCGACGAAGGTCTTGCGCAGCGCCTCCGGCATCCCCGAGGCCTTGACCGACGAGCCCATCGACACGTAGATGAAGCCTAATTATGACAATATACCACGCCCCCCCAAACTCTAAGTTAGTTGCGGCTTTTATAATATATGATCCACGTTATACTACATACATGGAAGTAATGATAAGATAGAAGAGGAAAACGGCTTGAGGGTATAGGCGCATCATTAGCCGCTTGCCTGAGAGAGTCTCGAGGAAGCTCATCTCGTAATTAATTATGTCGCGGCGCGTTTTTGCGATTGCGCCAGCAGCAGCAGCAGTCAGGCACACATTGCACACAACACATATATAGAGACGATGACGAGCTATTCCACCGCGTTTTTAAAAAAAAAATAAGCTAAAAAGCAGCGGTGCCCGCGGTGGGCTACTAAGTGCCACACAGGTTTAGTATATAGTTTTACGTCATTACATATGTACAACATTGCCTCCCAGTGGAAGGGTGGAAGGGGGGGGGGGAGACACACTTAACATGACAATGCGCGTGTGCAATAAGCGAGTCAAGAGCGAGTATCTAAACGATGATTTTTCACGCGATTTAAGCGAGCGCGCGTGGCTTATGTTTTCTGTTATTTCAATTTTAAAGAGCACTACGTGCCTGGTATTATTATTATCATTATTATCATTTGTCTGTCTAAAGCTCATAATTTCCGAGCATATAGATAGGTACACTTAAATAAGCAATCCAGGCTCAAGCTCGTAACTCACTCGCTCTCACAAATCATCGCGATTTCACGCGTTATAAACAATTAGCTATATAGGAATCGTCGTACTTATATGGAAAATAGATGGTGTAATACGCACACATGTGTCACGTATACATGACATGGTATATATATTATTATGTTGATGCGGCGGCTGAGGCACGGAAGGGAAAGAAAAGAAAAAAGAAAGAATTATAATGATAATATATGAGTATAATAGGTAAATATACTGACCTCGAGCGAGGAAGGCCTCCATTTCGGGGCTGAGCTTGATGGGAGGCCGGCAGTGGATGCAGGCTACGTTGACGACGTTGGCCAAGTAGGGGACCGAGTCCGAGACGGAGTAGTGGTTGTTCTGGAGGGTGAGCGGCAGCTCCGCCACCATATCTCGCACGTCCGGCACCTGATCGCCTGTATATATACGCAGTAGGTATGGGTATACCCAGCAGTAGCCGAAAGTGGAACAGCAGCGGCGGCACAGGGTATACCGTCCCGGGTTGAGCAGAATCGGGATACACGTACACGTAGGCATGCACACGCATAAAAGTCGCGCGCATTAGTATATATAGGTATATGTACGTACGTACGTGTGGTAGTGTATATGAGTGCACTCTTGCATACAAAGTGTCTGAATTCGCGGTGAAAGTTTGCGCGCGCGCGCGCGCGCGACTCGAATATCATTATCGGCATACACACACACACACACACACACACGCACACTCACATTTATATATACCTATATGTATATATCAATGAAAATAAACAATGTATAGAAAACACACACACACGCCGCACACGCGTATTCGTACCTATACATACAAGTATATGGAAGTGTATTTATAATTACGTTCTATATTTGTGTATATCGTTATTATTTTTTACGATGGAAATTAATGGAGTAGAGAGAGAGAGAGAGAGAGAGAGAGAGAGAGAGCTTGAGGTAGAGGGACAATGACATACCCAAGTACTTTCGCAAGGTGGGCTGGATGAAGCCGGTTATCATGATCCAATACATGACCTCGAGGGTCATCTGCCAGGCGGCATTCATGATCCGCTGGACGAAGCTCATGTCCTGAGTCAGTACCTTGCCGAAGTACGGCCTGATGGCCCAGGGCGATGGGTTGCCTTGGCGCGCGATCGAGCCGCTGTACAATGCCACCTGTGTGCAGCAGCAGCAGCAGCAGCAGCAGTATATAATAACACACGTGAAAAGATGAGAAGGAGAGTATGGCTTTTTAAAAAATTTATATATATATACAAATCCACATAGGTATATCTCGGAGATGAGCTTTATTTTATCAATTAATAGAAGATGGGTTATAAGGTATATATACATAAGATGAAGGTATATATACATAAGATACAATACGACGATATATATATATATATAACTGACCGTGTTGAGGAGGATGGTGGGCACCTGCTGGCCGTGGAGTATGCCGAGCAAGCACTCGGGGTAGGCGCCGTCGAGGACCGCGAGGTCCCAGTGCGCGCGCTGATTCGCCTCCGGCCTCTGCAGCTCCGCCACCGAGAAGCTGTCCTTGAGCAGGGCCTCGCAGGCCTCCCAGCCGTAGCGCATCGCGTCCCACGGCGAAAGCGGCAGCTCGTTACGGAAGCGCGAGCCCACCAGGTCCCAGTCCGACGTGTAGTTGCCCACGTAACTCTGTCGGCGCAGATATAGTCGTCATCGTGCATCGTCGGCGTTGTTCCAATTAAGGAACAATAAAAAATCATTATAATTATATAGCAGCGGAGTATGTACCTGTATAAAACTACGCGTCAACGCTTTCATTTAACACTCTCTCTCTCTCTCTCTCTCTCTCTCTCTCTCTCTCTCTCTCTCTCGCTTATTACATACATATAAGCTTCTCTCGCTATATACCGCCTGTATCGCATGGTCACCTGCCCCATCTTCCCCCCCCCCCCCCGCCCCCCCCCCCACCATACATATCCCCCTTTCCCGCCACTTTTATATCTTCACTGGTTCTTCCTTGACCTTAATCGAATTGCGTACCTATACATATTCTACTGACATTATTTTTATTTTTTCAATTAAAAATTTATGTAGAAATTTTTTCCAAAATATTTCTACGCGAAAAGTTATACAAAAATATTGTCTTTCTGTTTCGAAAATAGCATTATTTTCATGAATGTTCAATATCAGAATATATTACACACATTTCCATTGAAATTTACAAATAGTAGGGGAGAGCGGGGCCAAACTATACGACGCGATTCTTTTAATGTTAATCATGAGTTTAATGTGTTTCTTAAACATAGTAGGCATAATTATACTACCACCCTCGAGTTTTTGCACAAGAAATCAATGGAATCCACTGCAAGACAAAATTTTAAAACCGCAATAATGTTTTTTCGACTTTTTCACGTAACTTTTGGATTTTGCAAAAACAGCATTTTGGTCATATTTTTTCCCAATTTTTTTTTCTCTACTTGAAATGAATGAAAATCTTTTTCTTATAGTAGATCATACATTTTGGACTTTTGAGAAGACGCTAAATTTTTTTCAGGCAAAAAAATCAAAATTTGCTGCTTTGGTGGTATGGAGCTTTGTACAGAGTGCAGCCCGAGAAATCGTTTAGTTCAGCCCCATGACTTTTTCATAATGCGAAAAAAGGTGACTTCAATATAGTTGTGCTCTACAAGTCATAATTTTTAATATTTAGACTTGAAAAAAATCGAGGGACTTCCTGAAATTCCAAGTTTCAAGTCTGTAATTTTTTGAAGATATATTTCTTTGATTTTTAGCATGAGAAAAAAATCGCTGAAGAAAAATCGTGTAGCCTAGCCCCTCTCTCCCTTACATGTAGATAATATTTCGTTAAGTTAAAACATAATAGAAATAATTAAAATTTACCAAAAAAATATCATGTAATTTGACGTTTTGCGCAAGATTTTAAAGCGAGTGTCATAATTATGATTACTGTTGTAAGTGACATTATATACTGTCATTAGCCAATAAGCGTAAGTAGCTATATTATATACGTGATTTTAAATATGCGGTTATAAAAATCGCGTTTTATCAGAATAAGATAGGAAAATAATAGGAAATGATCATGCAAAGTCAAACAAATTAAACTCTATCGAATTTTAAGCAAAAGTGAGAGCTGCATCGCGCTCATAAATATACATATATATATATATATATATAAAGTTAACGATGATGATCATTTCTGTTTGTGCATAAGATAATTGATCTAACATATTTATATAATTAACAAAAGTAAATAATAATAATAATAATAAAATAATGATGATAATAATAATAATGATGATGATAAAAAACGTGTGTGGGTGCTTACCTCGAGTCTCGGGGGTACGAGCTCGCGCAGGCCGTTGTTGGCCGCAGGCCCGGGAAAGGCACTGGCGAGACTGACGTTGTGGCCGCGCTGGAGTAGAGCCGTGCCGAGGGCAACGAAAGGGACGGTGTGCGAGCGGGTGCCACCCATCGTAGCCAGGAGGATGTTGTAGCCGCGGGCCCGGCCGACCAGCTGGCCGAGCAATGCAAATAGCGCTACCAAAAATCTGCTGCTGCTACTGCTAGTGCTACTGCCTCCTACTCCTCCTCTACTCACCGCTGATGAAGGCGATCCCATCATCTCGGTGAATAAATTGGTCTAGCTCGGCTCCTTAAATCCTTTATTGCCGATGAGACACACCGTCGCTGCCTGCAGCTTGGCCTTTCGGATAATAATCCTTATTTCGCAGGAGGATGAGCAGCTTTGAATGAAGCTTGATTGCACTTTATGTGTAGTATATATTATAATCTCATAAGTCAGGACGAGAGCAGCGGTTCTCGCATTTATTATTATTATTTCACGCGTCCCGCGCGTGCTCTCTTATACACTCTCGTATTTCGGGATCCACCCGCACTTCGTGCACACGCGGACCGAACTGCGCGATCTCTCGCTCTTTCAAGGGAGCAACGAGATATCTATAAGTAAACGCGAGATTGCTGATTCGTTGAAAGAGCGCGATGGTATGTGTGCGTGTGTGCGCGCGGCGCGAGCTCTGTACACTACTCGCAATGTGTTATATTTAAATCACACAGCCGCGCTATACTGGTGGAGCCTGACGAGCGGGTATAAAAGTGTATCGGTATTATATATGTAACACAAGCAGCAGCCACAGCAGCAGCAGCAGCAGCCCCCAGCACCAACTCCAATTGATTTCGGCTGCACTACACTCTTTCGATTTAGCCGTCCGAGCTGGTGTGTGATGATTTAGTCCCGCGGCCAGCGAGTAGAGTGGCTACCTGCTACAAAGTGTCGGCGGCGGCGGCAATAGCCACTTGTCCTCGGCCGCTGATCCCAGTCGCTCGTTCTTCTTGCCGCCACCGTCTTCCTTCCTCCTCCTCCTTTTTCTTTTTTCACCACGGACACTTGCGCTTTTTGCTCTCCTCTCGCACCTATATATATATATATATATATATATCGCTCTGTGGTCCACGTACAGCTATAGAGCACCTGCTTATTTCCACCTCTCTTTCCCTCTCTCTATCTCTCTCTTTATCTCTCTCTGAATAAGAGCCGTAAGCCGGGAAAATAATAATATTGCCGCCGCCGCCGCCGCCACCGGGGCTGCAGCCGTCGAAAGAGCGCAAATATACACAAGCCACCAGCAGCACCAATACAGAATATTGCTCGCGGTAATAGGACGTACAACCGCGGCTCGCGGCCTTCAAGCTCCTACTGTTGCCGTTGCTGCTGCTGCTGCTACTGCTGAAGCGTATATTATATTGTGCAGTTTGCTTGTGAATGTAGGTATTTACCTAGCTAGACGTATAGATGCAGGCGAAGAGTGCGGAGGAGGAGAGCTGACGGGCGCCGCCGGCGCGCACGTGCAACTATTTCATCGCGCTAAGTATATATAGGTATTATATGCACCCTCCCTCGCTCCCTCGCCGCGGAGGGCCGCAAGAGCACAATATTTACCCAGAGTGTTACAGCAGCAGCAGCAGCAGCAGAGCCACACTGCAGCTTTCTCGGCGAGGACGGCTCTCTGCTGCACTGGTAGCAGCAAACACGTCGTGCCTAGCACAGTCGCTGCAGGTACACCCAAAGCTCGATAAACATGTGTGTGTGTATGTGTGTGTGTGTGTGTGTGTGTTGAGTGGTAATGGATGCGGACGAGGAGGAGGAGAAGGAGGCGGTGGAGCACAGCAGCGGGAAAAGAGAAAAAGCCCGCACGTGAAAGTGACACCGGGCGCTCGCTCGCTTGCTTGCTCGCTTGCTTTGACGCCGGACGCGCGGCTGCTATATGTATAGGCACACTTACGGCACTTTGCAGAGAGTATAAGTAGTGTAGTAGATGTAGCCCACTGCAGCAATGAATTATATATTCCCCGGGGGTCCGGTCGTCGAGCCAGTGATATTGCTGCCGGTCATGCGCGCTTATATCAATGCGAGAAGTTCGGCCGGGGAACTATAAACTGCACCGGCAGGATAGGGTTTCAATTCATGCAGGCGCACACTACACACCTGTATAGATTAGAGCTGGCAAATCATGCAGGATCGCGAGATGCTGTAGCTGCTGATTTTCCGTTGGCTCGAATCTCTGTCTGTGTCTGTGTATGATATCGAAAGGGGGGGGGGCGAGGGGGGAGCGCAACAATTCCCAGAGAGGTATATAGTAACTACTCGGTCGCTCGCCCTGGAAAAACCAGCCTCTTTTTGCGCGAATTGCGAAAGCATGAATCTCGGGCGCGCGCGCGTGCGCTCGAACGCTGCTTATTCCATAAAACTTTCACTCGCGCAGTTAATAGCAGCGAGCGAGCTCGATTGACCGCGACTCGCGGCACTGCACCAAACCAACAGCAGCAGCAGCAACAGATCGCCTGTCTGTACGAGTATTTTATATATATACGTAGTATATCTACGGTATATGCTATACAGGTGTGTAATATGTATATGTATCACAAGAAGGCAGGCGCAAACAGCCCCCACCCCCCCCCCCCCCCCCCCCCCCCCCCCCCCCCCCCCCCCCCCGCGAACCTTTTTCTCTCGTCTCTTATTTTTTCTTCTTTTTTCCTTTTTACCGAATTTTTCTGCGCGGTTGCGCGCACTTACTCTCACGCGTGCAGGAGATGATGGAGTTTCTTTTCTAAACGAAGAACCAGTAGTCAGATATGCATCTGTGCATTATATGCGCTATACCGATATTTACCGATCGCCGACTCACTCTGGCGCGCGATACTTATTTTCTAATAAAAAAAAAAACAAAAATAAGAAGAAGAACGCAGGATATACAAATATGTCACAGAGCACACTCCGACTCGGATAGCAATATATAACTTACTCCTGCAGCACTGAAAACTACGCGAGAGATCGGTGCTGCTGCTGCTGCTGCGGTTATTGATGTTGTGATGTAGCTGCGCGCAGCGCAAGCCGATTTTTGTAATGACACTTCGAAACAGGCGCGAGCACTGTCGCACCAATATACAGCTGTAGCTATACGTATTCGGCTACAGGTATCGGTAGGTAGGTCGGTCGGTTGGTCGATCGCTATACTTATGTATATATCTGGGCGCGAGCGAGAAAGTGTCCAAAGGCAGACTGCTGGACTCTCTTCTGATGTAGTCCTATGCAGGTACTACCTATATACTATATATATTATATACTCGCGCGCGCGGGCCGCGGAGCCGCAACCGCACGGATCAGCTGGACAGCTATCTATACTCACTCGCTCTCTCGTAAAAGAAAAAGAGAGAGTTACCCACGCCGATGCTGCCTGCCACCGCCGCTGCCACTGATTCTCCCCCCCCCCTCCCCCTTCCCCCGTCTCCTCGTCTTCCTGGGCTTTTCGTCGAAGATACGTGCGCGCAAGCAAGCGAGCAAGCGAGGGCCACTTATCCCGGGCGGAGAAAGTTTTCTCGCAAATATACTTGTACATACACCAACCGACCAACCAACCCGGCTAAGAGTTCTGTTATCGAAAAATCAACGAATTTTCCCCTTTTAGCGCTTACTGCGCGCATTCTTCCTATATATTATACACCGCGCTCGCTAATAGCTTCTTTATGCGCCTCCCCTCCCTGCCCCCTGCTCTTTTACGCATCTTACCACTTACCTGCTCTTTTCATCATTTCCTCTTTTCTTTTTTTTTTTACTTCTCCTTTTTTTTACACTTCGTTAAGAACAAGTTGTGTTTTTTAAGCAATTGGCGAATCATGCAAAATAATGCTATTTAGGAAAACAAAGACTAAAAAGTAGGTATTTCACGTAAAATATATTTAGCTTATTTGCTTTACAAATTATTTAATATAAGCTAAACAAGCTATATAAACAGCTGATAATACGCCACTATATCTATATTATTTCAAATCATTGTTATAAAATTTATTAAAATACTTACTTATTTCATTAACCAGCTGGACATTTTTTATATTATTTTTCGTTCCAATCAACATTTCAAAATTGAAAAATGTGCTTATGACCCAACTCATTGACGAAAGTCATACATAGACCCTGAGCATATTGCTCAAATTTTCATCTCTATATCTAGAATAAACCTTTAACAATTCTATCATTCACTCAAACATTTTTAGTGTTCAAATTTCAAAAAGATCTGCCAGCTAATGTTCGATTTAATCGACCTTTATCCAAGACAACCTTGCAGCTCGGAAAAATCGTAACTGCGCTATAAACATTATGGTTATAGTATATAACTCCAATTCCGAAACATCGTCACTTTTTTATATACATATCGAATTTTATTGGTTTTGTTTACTTTTACAATTAAAACTTTTATATCTTGGTCATTTTATTGCTATTTCTTATGCGAGTTGCCAGAAGTACATTTTTTTACTAAAAAAAACAATATTTCAACAGCTCCGAAAAGCTATGCAAATCTAAACAATATATTTACTTCCTGATAATCTAAAGATTTCAGATCGCTAGATTCCCGCCCTTGGCTTCGCTTCAGACGTTAATATCCTAGGATATTAATGATTTGGCTTCTATTCTAGCTCGCTTGTTTCCTATTTATTCAAATTTAAAATGAAAGATGACTTTAAACAAGCAAATGGCACAAATAATGCAATGAAAATTACTGTATATGTTTATTTTTAAAGCTGCACATAGTCAAAAATGCAAGAGAATTAGTCCGCTATAAGTGTATAATAGGCATGTTGTATTTTTCTTATTGCACGACTCAACACATGACATCTTCCGCACCGCACAAAAATATGTCTCTGCTGCATTTAAACACTTAGCGAGTCATAGTTTGTTGAGCACACCAACTTTTTACCTGTGACTACGACGAATCTCCGTCAGAGTAGAAAAATATGATCGGTTTTTGAATATATTTTCTTTCTTAAGTCAATGTCAAAAGTGTTTCAAAAGTGAACTATTGACATTGAGGACTTCAGTGCTCAAGAGTTAATTAAGAATGGCCTACTCATTGATATATCGTTCGCTTTTATATTATTAATTTTTTTCTTTTTTTTTAACGTAACGCGACAATAAAAATAATAGAGTCGAAAAATATTGTTATGCAAATCGCGCAAACATGACTACTGCTGAGCTTGCGAGGTTGAAAAACATAATGAGTAATTTTAAAAAAACTGTAAATATTTTGTCAATTTATATTTGCACGTGCTGTTTTTTTTTTCAGTTGTTTTACTCTACTGATTTTTTGTAGAATTTTTATAACTCATATTGAATTTAGCAAAATGTTACATATCTTACATAATTTTTGTAATACCGGAACCAAGTGGTAGGTACGCGCAAGTTATCTTTTTTTTTTACACTTATCTTTTTTTTACACATCTTATTTGCTGATTTTACGTCTTCTCCTTCAACGCACAATAAATGGAAAACTGAAGAGATGAAAAACAATTTCAAGTTAAAAAAAATAAAAAAATCAAGCACTTTGTGCTTATAATTTTGACAACGCGAAGCGTAGCGATGCCTTTTATGTCTCAGCAAACGTAAAACCCAGAGTATTTTAATGATTTAATTTACTTCAATGGAGTGTTTATCTTTTTTACTAGCTTTATTATTACTAGCTCTATGGAACAGTACGATTCGCTTGCTCAAACTCATTATTCGTGATGATGATGATGATGATGATGATAGAATCGTGTTCAAACATTTGTATTATTTTTTTTACATTCCAGCTATTCGTAATCAATGATTTCTATATGAGTATATACTAGATGATGTACTGTCACTTGACCATAAATTTTTTTCTCTTTTTCACAAGAGCTACTATCATATAAAATTTTTATGATTATTGAAAAGTAGTTAATTTATGCACTAAAGGACAGCGTAAGTATAATGTGTCATAAGGCAAAGAGCTGCCTGACGTAAAAAATATACACCATACGTCTCTATACATTTGTTCTTTTTTTCTTTTTCCTTTTTTTTTATTATTATATTTAGGTATAACGTAATGTTTGTACTGGAATGCCGTAACGTGTAGATTAACGCGCGTGTCTTTCTGTAACTGATGCCACGAACAGTCTTATGAAATTTAATTATCCCGCGTACTTGGACATTACTGTAAGTATAGTATATAATATACAAATGCGCTCTTATTAAATTTACTATTACATTATCTTAATAGCCAATAATATAACGTTTACGGTCGTATAAGAGCTCAACGCGTCAGTGAAGCTGTCGGTGATTAGAAAAGTGTTTGTTATTCTCACTTGTAGATTTATCGGTTTTCTTTTTTTAAATTTCTTTTTTTTTTCACACGCGACTCTATTATTTCACTTGACAAAATTTATATCATTTCACATCAAACTTTGTTTTGAAATAAAAAATTAAATAAAAAAAAAGTGTATTTAAAAAAATAAAAAAATTATGACCTTGTTTGAAGAAAAGTACTTGTCGAATGATGGAGAGGATTTTATATTAAAAGTGTTGTAACTCGTAAAAAAGTCAATCCGAGAGTATATTATAATATATAGGTATACTTGTATAATAAGCGGTATTGCTCGTATAGTATAGGTATAGTAGAACTACTCGACGATAAGTGTACCTATACTACATATTATAGAATTGAATAGTGCAAGGCAAGGGAAAAAGAGACGAGGGCTGCAACAGGCTGCAGAAAAAAGAGAGCAAGAAATATAGGTTTGAGAGAGGAGAGCAATAAGTATGAGAAAGAGCGAGAATCTGAAGAAAGAGTAGGAGGAGGAGGAGGAGGAGGAGCGGAAAAGAGAAAGAAAGAAAGAGTGATGGAATAAAGGACAGGTGGCAAGCCGCTGAAGGAAGACCTTATTCCATGTATAATATATATGTATATACCTACATGCAGATATTATATATACGTATATATAGCTACATTATGCTCGAACAGCATTGGTCTCCTTGATGCCACCACGGCTGCAGCTGCTGTTGCTCTCTCTCTCTCTCTCTCTCCTCTCTTTCTGCAATACTTATATATGTATATGTTATATGAATACACCACTAAAGAGGCTCTCTTTTCTGTATCGCTTACATGTGTATACCATTCTACATCTGCACATTTTTCAATGTTCGAAAATACTTGACCGATCTGTATAGACGTGATTTTTTTTTAATTTAAGCAATACTATTTGTTTTAAATTTCTTTTTTGTTCTTGTTTTTTATTGATTTATTTATTTTTTTTTTTTTATTCATTTTTTTTGTGAAGATTTTACTTGGAAACAATTATCGAGCTTGTCTACGTGAAATCGTTGCAGGATGCAAACAATTTACAAATTACCTTTGCATCATCATCAGCTTCAATTTGTTTTTGTAAGAATAACGATAATCTTATTGGATGCTAATGAAATATTGAGAGAAATGCAGTGAATATATGTAGGTATATGGGGCTAAATATATTCATTTTGTAAAAAATACCAACTGTATAAAGTTTAAAATACAAAAACTAAAACAGATAAAAAAGTCGGAGTAAAAAGAAGAAGAAGAAGAAAAAAGTAAGAGTAGGCGTAAGGATATGGTCGAGTGGGCCTATTTCTAACAAGCATATAGCATATATAGGTACATACATACTTACCGCACCGTCCCTAACAATATAAATCAGAGCAAAAGCGTAATTCCGTGGAGTTGGAGAAGGGAAACGACGACGACGACGACGACGACGACGACGACGAGAAGCGTATCATCAAGACAATTATAAACAATTAGTGGTGGAAATAAGAGAGAGAAAGAGAACGAACGGGCCCCCGCGGCCCGAGCTCTCTTTTTCTCTCGTTGTCGGGGAAAGGGGGAAAGACTGTATAATCAGCGAGCCATGCCCCCGCAAGCTAATGCTATATAACTGTGGGGTAAGAATCGAACAACGCTCACCTGCAAAAGGATGTCGGTATAGAATATTATTAATATTATTATTATTATTAAATATTTTGTCTATATGAAAAGTTGTAAATTACGAGCCGGGCTATTCACCGAATTTAAAGAATGAACCTACATATGCAGGCGGGTGTGGGTGAGGGGGGGAGGAGGGTATAGTAGTTATTAACAATTTACGACGACAAGAATTGTTTTGAAAAACCTCGATTCAATGAAGTTGATCCTGCGGGGGCGCTAAATTCATCGCGAGTCTCGAGCACGACAATTCGGCACTAGGTATATCGACAACGCACCATACAATACTTACTTATTGTATACTTATATTAGCATCAGGAAAAGGCACCACCGCACCAGGCACCGCCAGTCCACGTCCACACAGCGCGCTCTCGCGCACGCTAGCCGTATCCACTTCCATCGCCAGCACCGCACGACAGCAGCAACGCAGCGCCCCAACTTTTCGACCAACATATGTGTACACACACACACACACACATATATATACCTATATATGCAGCTATACAAAACACACAAAGCTGCAAAGTAAAAGAGAAAGAAAGGGAGAAAGAGAGAGAGAGAGAGCGAGAGTGGCAGGAGTAGCAGCTGGAGCCCCCCTCCCGTCAGTAGTGGCACTGGAACTGAACGTCTCGGAGCAGCGCGACAGCTCATCGTCGCTCTCCCTTATAAACCTCTACGTGTGTGCGCGCCTACACCCGCTCCGCCGTAGGTACAGCCCCGCGTCTTCTCATCTTCTATGACGTCGTCGTCGTCGTCGTGATCCTCGCGTCGCGACACGGCACGCACGTCGTCCAGCTATATACAACAACATAACCGCGGCGGCGAGTGTACAACATAAAATAGTGTATACATGAGTGCGTGAGTTTACGCGGAGCGCCAGTGAAACCCCGCAGCCGCTGTACAGCGGCGCGCCCCGACATCCTCGTTTCCGCATCACACAACGCGTGCTCTCCTTATAATAGTTGTTCTCGCACTCTTTCGTTCCAGTGCGTGTGCAGTGTTATACGGAGGTCAGAGAGTGCAGTCTGTCTTCGTGTGTGTCTCTCGAAAGTATAGGTTATTGCATCCCTCTCTCGCGCCCGCTCGAAAGCCGGAGAGAGTAGAATATAGGTAATCACAACAATTGCAACAACAACAACAACAACAACAACACCGGTATCTCGGCACATAAGTATACCTATCATAAGCATCACAAGAGCTTGGGCCGAGACCTATTATAATAGTGTATTGGTGCAGTGGTGATTCGTGCGTGCGTGCGTGCAGCTTGCAAAGCCGCGAGTTAGGGCCTAGCCCCTCGCCTTTCTCTGCGCTTCTGCTCCGGCTCTCTGTATAATACGAGCCGACGAGCGTCGTCTGTGATCTCGCGAGTGAATTTTCATCTTTGTGAAGTAGCAGCAGCAGCAGCCCCCGCACTGCACTGCAGCGTGTGTATCCATCTCTCACTGCCAACTGTGCTATATGTACCTATACTCGTCCCATACTAAATTGTAATCTGGTTATACCTAATACATCGCAGTTTGTGTACACATTTGCAGCTAGTGTATACAGATAGATAGATCTACCTGCTGCCTATATAGTTATGCTGCGTGCTCTTTTTCTACATGCAGCTGCTGCTGCTTAAGCCAAGCCAACTGTATTACCATCAACATTGCCATAGATAATAATTAAAATTCTCGTCTCTCGAGACAATTAGCCAGCGCAGTATTACATTTATACGCTACTACTCTCTCGTATATAGACACACTACCTACCTATATATTTACCAATATTCAACAGTAGGACTTGCATAATAAATATATAAACACAAACATATACTCAATTGTATCAAGGATATTTATCTAGATATAGCCATATTATATCAATCTAAAAATAAAAATATTCGCATAGAAGAATACACGCGATACTCCTCCAACTGGATCAGCTGGATATATCAAGACTAAAGACCATCTCGGCAGTATCTATAGTATTATCGAAACCCAATAACAAAATACCGCATATATAAGATAACTATATACACCATCATAAATAATCGTATATCAGAGGCTCATCGGTCAACGATTCATCATTCTAGGTAAGTACGTATCCTGGCTACATAATAAGAGTGTATAATAATAATAATATTAATAAAAAATACATGAGCACTCTGAAATTTACAAATGTGCCTGATAAAGCATGAGAGGAGAGTACATATATGTAATAGGTAGATAGAGATGAGCTCTCGAGGAATACTTAATGATATTATATTAGAGAGCGCAAAAGCCACGAGGATGAGGTGGCGGCCGGCACCTGGGCATGAATAATTTTCATTGACAATATTCTGCCGTGCCGCTATACTCTCGCATTGTTTGCAAACTGAGACGCCGCGTCAACAAATGTATATGTATATATATATAAGTATACATACCTATAGTCCCGCGCGACGCGTCTCGCGTCTTCGTTCACGTGGTCCACTATTCGCCAATTCGCGAGGAGGCTGCTGGGGTGGGAGGGGAAGCCGGAGTATATATACATACATATATCTATACCTATATAAGTATACACTGTAGTACCTATAATATCATTGTTGTCAAAGCTGTTGTTGTATAGCTGCTGAATTCCTATAGTGTATGTACCGCCTCCTTACCTAATGCTAATATCCCTCGCGTAACAATTAAGTTCATAATCATCGTCTACCTGGTTGTCGTGAATAAATAAGTCAGGTCAGGCCCCGCGTTCCTCCGAACGTCACGGTTCGAAAAACACATCCTATACTATAAAAGAACAGGTATACCTAAAATAAATACTAGTCCGAGACTCTGGGCCATGCACTGCTTCCTGCCAGCTTATAATATATTACACGCATGCTTAAGCTATTCTGTAGTGCGTGGGAATTAATATATATGTAATCGGGTGGTGGTGGGGGGGGGGGGGGGGAAGGAAGGGAAGCCGGTGCAGCTGATGCAGCTTGGGTCGCGCGCGTTATTCGAGCATTGTTCCGAGCATTGTTTTGAACCTTGAAAGCGGGAGCAATGGCCCTCCCCCGCGGGGCATCGGTTTTAGCGGTGGGAGGGCAATCTTGGGGGCTCAAGCTGCTATCTAATCTATATCAACGGGATCGCGAAAAAGCTTTCTCTCTCTCTCTCTCATGAACGAAATATAACGGAGTCAACCCGATGCCCTGGTCAGACTCCGTACTATTTTTTTCTTTTGCTCTCTTTTTCTCGCGAGATCGACGTCCAGAAAAAGAGTGAGAGAAGAGTGAGCAAGCATATAAGAGCAGCGTGCGTTTGATTATTGCCACGATCAATAAAGACACGTCCCGCTCCGCGCGCGCGCTTGCTCTCTTTCTCTCGCGCAGTATACAGCACCCCCGCTACGACGACGACGACGACGACGACGATGACGACGATGATGGGGGGCCGCCGCTCACGGTCGCGCGCGCGCACACCCCCTGACTTCGTTCTTTGGCATCCCCCACCTACCTTTCCCTACTTCTTCTGCTTTCCCCTCTTGAAATAAGCTTTTTGCTGCTGCTGCTGCTGTAGCCCGCGTGCCGCGCGAACACCACGTGCAGCCTGCGCGCAATCTGCTCATTCATCCCAGCTATCTCACTCCTACTCCTTTGCCTACGACTCGTCCTTTTTCTTTTTCGACTGAAAATAATTCGCATGTGCTAGGTATATATATATATATATATATATATATATATATATATATATATATATAGACGCGCGGGGCTACAGTAGCTCCGCCTGCTTTTTATTCAAAAATCACCGGCTCTCGCAGCGTCGGTTGTGATATGCTTTGCGCCAACTCGAGCCGTGTCTTATTTAGTCGAGTGCTTAATCGGCCGGCAGTCTTTTTATTTTAATTTCATTCGTGGATGAGTCATCTTGAAATTCTACCATGCCGGGGACTTTGCTGCTCCTTCTACCTACCTATACCTACCTGCTATGCTACTGCTTTTATATTGCTGTGTATGTATCTATATAGACACGCACACGTTGTTGTGACCTGCTATCAAGCTGCATGTGTGTGTGTGTGTGTGTATGTAGATAAAGGTGTTTTACCTATACTCAATGCCATTGTTTATATCTGTATAAATTATCATTCAGTCAATGCCATAATCTGATTTTCATTGCAAAACCATTTAATTCTTACGTGCCGTTATTCATTTGTGTAATCAATGCATCGTACACTTTTCATTTTATTCAATCGCTTTTTCTTTTTCTTATGCTTTCAAGTCATTAATTACAATTGAGCTTTCGTAAAATAAAGGTTCCGTTACTTTTACATTGGTGAGAGTTGTAATGTAGGATAAAAAAATTTGGATTCTCAATTGCTCCATTAGATACAAAATATGTCATTAAAAAAAATTTATTTGTGTCATTTAACTTTTGACCTGGAGTGTGTATTTATTATTCGAATATTTAAGTTGATTATCGCGAGCAAATAATTATAAAAATCAAATTTATTACCATGATAAAAGCATAATAATTATTAATTATTATTTTCAGATAATCTACACCCAACATAAAAAAAGTAATCGAGACAAAATGTGGAATCACGCTCCCGTAAGATTCGGGAGTATTTTACGACCAACAACGATGATGATGATGATTTCTCTACTTCTTTCATCGTTACTTATTCTGGGTAAGTTTACTATCAAAATTTATTTTGCATTTTTATAAATCTGTCCAATTAAAGCAAAATGATGGTCTCAAATTGTTATTTCGTAGGGAGTAATAATGATAGTAACAAGAATTAAATAAATCTATAAAGTATAATAGAAAATTATAAATTTTTCAGCTGTTTCGGCGGAAGACGAAAGCATGGGTCCGATTTTTGTGAAAGAGCCGCCGAATCGGGTTGACTTTTCCAACGGTACCGGAGCTGTGATTGAATGCCAAGCAAGAGGAAACCCACAACCCGATATTATTTGGATACGTTCCGATGGAACTGCTGTTGGAGACGTTCCAGGATTGCGTCAAGTACGATTTTATCCGAAATCAACCACAATATTACAAACACAAAGTACCAATCCTCGTCTCTGTCGGATATTTTAATCCAATTATTGCCTTGCAGGTTCTACCAAATGGAAATCTAGTGTTCCCACCATTCAGAGCCGAAGATTACCGTCAAGAGGTTCACGCACAAGTTTACATCTGCCTCGCTAAAAATCCGGTTGGCTCTATTCACAGCCGAGATGTTAACGTCAGAGCTGGTGAGTTTCATTAACAATTTTACGCGTCCCTCCTTTATCAATATTAAAGCTGCGCAATTTTACTGTCTAATTTTTTTTTTTTTTTTTTCTAAAAAAAAGATAGTAAAATTGATAAACGGTCAAAAGAAAGTGATATGTATCATAAATATCACTAATTAATAAGAATCTGACAATATTATAATGTTAATGAGAAAAATGTTAAACAAAAACTTATCTTAGCCGCAGCAGCACCACCACCAGTGGATCCAGTGAGCTATGCCATTAAATTTGCTGCGCGTAATACGTTGTAGTAGCATTGTAATAAGGCCTAATTTTTGTGATTATTCTATTTAGTGGTGGCACAGTACTATGATACCGATGTAAATAAAGAGTATGCGATCCGAGGAAATAGTGCTGTTTTAAAGTGCGTCGTGCCCTCTTTTGTCGCCGATTTTGTCACTGTTCTCTCTTGGCATACCGACCAAGGAGAAGAATTTATACGCAATCCAGATGCCAATCAAGAATACGGTATTATTTTCATGGCGATGACTAAATAACAGGCGTGAAAAGACTGGGACAGAACGAGATAGCTTGTACTTTATTATTCATATTTGATGAATACTTAATAATAAACGCGTCAAGTTGATCATTCTAATTTGCTTGTTTTAATAAAATTTAGTTATTTATTTATATGTATCAAAAAAGACAAAGCCACAAATTGTAACGGGATAGTTTACTTGTAAAATATTTTTTTTCTCTATCAATTCGATACAGCTTCAAATTCACGTATATAATATTTTAAAATGGTTAAATTTATTATCGTTCGGGTCTATAATATTTCAGCTAAATATATTCAATATTTAAAATTTCTTTTATTTAGTGTAAAATTGCGATTTAGAAAGGGCATGGTAATTTTTTTTCTTATTTTTTAATAACTAGGAAAAATGAAATAAAAGCTGGCAAATTTTAGGTTTGAAAAAAAGAAGAAAAGGCGTATAAAAATATTTTAAAATTATTTATTATTATAAAGCTTGTATCATAAAAGCGGCAATTTCTTTGCGACTACCAGCACAAGGCCGTGTCAGTTAGTTGTAACTCCTATTAAGCTTAAATTGGCAGTGTAGCACAAGCAGGGGGTTCAAATTATTTTTGAGTACACAATAGAATTTATTTCAATAGAATTTATTTGACCTTGATTAAACCGTGGTTGCTAGAAAAAAAAGCATAACGCTAATTATCCAAAATACTTTCAGTCGTGCACCAATATTATCAGTCGGAAGTTAATAACGAATACGTCATACGCGGTAACGCTGCGATTCTCAAGTGCAGCATTCCAAGTTTTGTTGCCGAATTTGTACAAATTGTTGGATGGCAAGACGATCAGGGAAATACTTTTAACATGGGAAGCGAGTCCGGTAGTAATATTTTTACAAGAATTTCTTAAGGATTATCTTATTATTTAAATTACTCATCGCCGAGTCATTGGAAAAAGTGTGAAAATAAAATAATATTTCCGCTGGATAAAAAGGAAAAATTTCTAATTTCGTCACCTTTTCATACTGTAAAAAATATTTTTTTGAAACTATAATTGCAAAGGTTTTGAAAAACTTAATTTGATAATAATTACGCTTTATCCAATGGCCTTTTTTTGAATTGACGGACAACGCGAGTACTAAATTCGTCTTATGAATTTACTGGATTAAGTCTAACAAAATTAAATCAACCCGAAATAAAAAGTAAACGAGTATATAAAATATCTGAGGAAAATCGAATCTCCACCAAGTTTTGCAAATGGAAATGTCACAACTCGAGGCTAATGCGTCCAAACAAGTGTATATTCAATGAGAGTACTTATATAGGAGTAAACAGCGTACAGTAGAGCTATATGTTATGCATAAATAAAATCAAAATAGTTGTGTATGTTGTAATAATGAAAAAAAGAGGCATGATATATAATAATGCGAGACACTCTTGGATTCCCAGTTGTGACGCAATATTACGAAGCGGAAGTCGTCTCGGAGTATGTAATACGTGGCAACGCGGCGATACTGAAATGTACCATACCTAGCTTCGTGGCGGAGTTCGTAACGGTCGACACTTGGGAAGGAAGCGACGGGTCCAGCTACAAAATGTCCCATGATTATGGTACTTAAACTAAAACTCCTCGCCCTCTTTTCTTTCTCTACTCCTCCTTCTCCTCCTCCTGCATTCAAACCTTCTTTCTTCCCCTTTTTCTATCCATCAAACTATCAATGAACGATTTGATACATACTGATATATATATATCCCCTTCCTTCAAGTGAATTTATTTCGAAGGAGATGCGTGCGCGAGACACCTTTATTCCTTCTGGCGCCAGAGCAGCTGTGGCTATCTAAATAATCCCTTGTTTCGTCACATAATAAATACTTATATATTTATGCGTGCATAATATCAGTCAGCAAATAATTAAAGGACAAACGTTAGGTAAAAATGTGGCGATATAAGTGCGTAAGAGAAGGAATTATGAATTTGTGGCAATAATGGATTTGTCTAAAGCGAGAAATGTTGATGTAGTTGTGACGCAGGCTTACCATCCAGAAATAATGACCGAATACGTGATCAGAGGAAACAGCGCCATATTAAAGTGCAGCATCCCCAGCTACGTTGCCGAATTCGTTACGATCGAAGCTTGGATCCGAGAGGACGGAGAAACTTATGTACCATCCTTCCAAGCGAGTAACGATGCGGGTACCGATATACTATGCAATTCTAGTCTCAAAACGATAGTCTCGACGCTATCATTATATCTATATAGAATTTACTACGTATTGCTGTTACATCTATATCGTCTACATTGTATATTTATAAATTTATTTAACCACTTAATAAGTTTATACATCACGCCTCCTACCCCAGCCCTCTTCGCGCGCTATGCACATTTTGTTAAGCAATTATTATTATTATTAATATGTACCTCTATATAGCCAAATTATATAATGTAAATGAGATCGGAATTTTCTCTGGAAAATGTATAAATAATGATAATAATAATGCGTGCTGTTATATCTATATATGCTGTGTATGTATATTATATGTGCATGGCGTACCGGGCTGCGCGCGAGCAGTTGTTTCGCAGTCTTACGTCACTGAGGCCGAGAACGAGTACGTGATCCGAGCCAATAGCGCAATCATGAAGTGCAAAATCCCGAGCTTTGTCAGCGAATTTATCTACGTTGATCAATGGGTTGCCAGCGATGGCTCGATTTTCACAGCCGGCAGGGAGTACGGTAGGCCGCGCTCGCTCTCTCTCTCTCTCTCTCTCTATCTTTCTTTATCTTTTATCCATCGCTCACGCACCAAATTATATAAATACGATGTGCATGTCTAAACCTAGTCCATGGAGAGAGTTTTCATTTATTAATTCATTTATTAATTAATATGACTTTAAAGCCAACTGAAAATTGACGCCCGACACGCACTGCCACCAACATATATACATACCTGTATACCTACTTTGCATTCCATATTATTTTAATTCTTGACTCCTACATTTTTGGCTCTCAATAAATTAATTTTTCTTAAACTCCTAATTCTTTTCATTTTCTATTGATTCTTCGCCACATTAGCAGCTCCGTCGATTAATTTATAACAACCCCTACATAATTATCCCTCTCCTTCCATAGATTGTAAAAGCCGTTGCCGTTCTATAACTATTAAAGAATACTCGCATTAAGATTTCTTACAATATAAAATTGTCGATTTATCAGGAACTTCTTTAGTTATATAAAAAAGAGCCTTTATCAACGTAGATGAGAAAAAACAGTATGAGATTAATTAAAATATAATCGAAAAAACGTTGAATAAATGTAATTAGCTGCGATAAATATTGTTAGGAAGCTCGATATAACAATGATATTAAAGAAGAAAGCAAAGTAGGGTCAACGTATTGATATAGCAAAAATGCAAGTGTACAGCAAAAGCGATCAACAGGAAGCAGGCGAAAATAATTGATTGATTGAAATAATATATAATTAAATCGATAAATCGTCCGTTTTCTATAAACTTAATTTATTGCAGCTGTCGCACAGTACTTTGAAGTTCAGGTATACGACGTTTTCGCAATCCGGGGAAATGCAGCAATATTCAAGTGTCAGATTCCCTCGTTTGTGGCCGACTACGTACTCGTAGCCGAGTGGATAAGTTCCAGCGACGAAAGTTTTACCCTCGATAATCAGTCATACGGTACACACTAAACATGATTGTCATGCGTTTTTCGCCTTCTCCATCATATATATTATAATGATTTATATTATGTCAATTGGCATTTTCTTTTAATACTGTAATGCGCTAACTTAGTGGGAACGAAGTATCTGACAGTTAGAACATACCAAAAATTCCCGCAGCTCTCGAACTCATACAAACCGATCGAGTAATGTCATATCTGTCTTGAATGTACATACACACACACACACACACACGTATACACACATATACACAAACAAACATATAACCTTATGTAAAAAACTTGGCTAAACGCGTCTTTTTTTGCAATGTCTGGTTGCAGTTGTCGGGCAGCGGTACGCAGTGAACGTCATGGACGAACACGTCTTGCGGGGGAACGCTGCGATAATCAAGTGTCATATACCAAGTTTCGTCGCTGAATTCGTTCAAGTCGACTTGTGGCTCGAAGACGACGCCACTGAAATTTATCCAGGAAGAGATTACGGTATAAATCAGTTCTGGGCAATTTGCTACTCGTTGCCCCCGACCCGCTCGTTTTCTTTCTCTCGCTCGTTCTCTCGCTCGCTCGCTCTCTTATAATATTATACATTTTCGTTCGCCCTCCGCAGTTAGACAATAGATTAATATTACATATGGATGTACGCATAAAAGTGTGTCTTTGTCTTCGTGTATATTTATATTAAATTAATAAATTGACAGTTTGTATATAGTTTCGCTAATTGATTGATGTTATAATTAATTATTGAGTGCTGTACACTTTTCTTGGCTTAAAAATAGTACCGAAAACGCAGTAAAGGCAAAGTGACATCAGGTTCGTCATATATGTTTAATGAATGCGTTGCTGTGGGTCATTGACCGATAAGTATTGTAGGAACTTAAGGGTTTATTATAAGCAAGTCTTGATTCAATATAGCGTATTGAAATTACAAATATATTTTCGATTGCATTTTACGCGTCTCAACGACACATTGCGTCGCGATTTATTAGAAAAATTGATTTTTTATTAAGAAAAAAAAAAGAGTAAAAATAAAATATAGACTCGTGGAAATTCGATGTGCCTCAATTCATAAGACGTTAACTGCAGCTGCTCGCGCTGTCCCAGACTATTTCACGACTTTATGAAACCCTCTCCTCCTTTACGTTCTTATCATGTTAACTCAACACATTCCATTGCATTCATCCTCTCGTTCCCGTAGAACATTTTTATACTGTTGGCTGCACGAATGTAGAACACGCACGATTTCACATTTTCATTTATCTCGCTTGCAAAAATACAAAGATTTTTCAACCATCGGTGTTTTTTATTCAAACTTTTACAACTTCCAAAGTTATTCTTACTTTCAAAAAAAATAGATCTTTGTCTTCTTTCATAGTATAATCTTCCTCAAAGAAAACGAATGTGACTGATTACTATCTGTACTCATTTGTATGCATAATATGTAACACTTGCTCTAAAGGCCCAAAACGTTTTATCTTTTTCTTAAGAATCTCTACCATAAAACCGGTTTTTTCCTTTTTTCTTTTTTAACTACAAATTTAATATTCTTCAAATTAGAATTTAAAAGTTATTAATAAAAGCACATAATTTTACTGTATTGAAGACGGATTAACTTTGGAAAACGTAAAACATGCATGCTTGCTTTTTACTAATTTTTCCATTAATCATTTATTAAAAAAAAAAAGAATAAAAATAACAATACTGATGTAAACTTTATTAATTTTTAATTTAGACGGCAAGTACCTCGTACTGCCATCTGGAGAATTGCACATTAAAGACGTAGGCCCCGAAGATGGTTACAAAACTTATCAGTGCCGAACCAAGCACAGATTAACAGGCGAAACAAGATTATCAGCTACTAAAGGACGTCTCGTTATAACTGGTAAGTTTTGAAATAATGCTCATTTTTTATTTAAAAGTTTATTTTCTAAATTTTATTTTCTGGTTTAAATTTAATTTTACTTTTATCGCACGTATCACGTTTAAATATTATTGTGATGAATTTAAAAAATCATTATTCAAAATTGTTTAAAAATTACAAAGTTTATTCACGTTATATTTTATTTTAAGATAAAAATTTAAGCCAGAAAAAGATTAATAATACCATATGTCAACATCAGATTACAGATAATTCATTTTCTTCCACAAAAATTAAAAGAAAATTTAATATGTGCAAGATTATTGGTTTAACATTAAAATATATAAATCGATCAAAAATTTGTTTTTTATTAAATTTAATATTGCAATTAATATTTTCTATTTATTAATATCAATTAGTATTTTAATTCAGCTAAGAATTGAATCCTTAAAATATTTTTTAATTTTAATGAATTGTTTGTGTTAAAAAAACTTTTTTAATTATTTAATGTACAGAGATGAACAATGAATTAATGTATTCATCATTAAAAATTTATAGAGAAAAGAAAAAATAAAAGTATTTATTTTATAGAACTATTACATTATCATAAAGTTGGACTCTTAACAAATTTTTATAAGTTGGCATTTTTGTTTCAAACTACTTCATTTTATAATTACTACGTTTTTTCATTGAATTTTAAAAATTATATATTTTTAGTATTAAATTTTTAGTAATATTTTTAATTTAGTTTAAAAAATACAATAATTAAAAAAGTTTTGAAGCGATCTGAATAAAAAGATTGTTTGTACATATGGTATTAATTTGTATAATAAAATTGGATTTTAAAAAATGAAAATTAGATATTCAAAGTTTTTAATCAGAAAGGCATTTCTTAAAAATGCTATTTTGCGTTGATGTTTATAAAAATATTAGTTGTTTATGTAAAACTTTCTTAATTGAGCTGCAATTTGATTTATTTTTATTTGGTAAATATTAACGTAAATCTAATAAAATTTCTATAAATTCAAAGTAAATAATCCAATTTTATTTAATCGTATAAATATTTTTATTCTTGAATGCGAATATGAATGTACTCTATTGTATACGCATATAAGCATTTATTTATAATAAATAAGCTTGGTTTGATATAAACTATAAAAAATTTTAAAGTACATGAAATTAAATCTTAAATACATAGATGATTTCTTTTAAGCAAAAAATTATTTTATCTAATTACTTCTAAACAAGTGAAAATAAAATGTTTGAAAAACAAAAAACCAAGTTTATAAATAAATCATAAACCTGAATGCTGGGACAGGGTACCCCTGCGGGCACATACGATGAATTTGCGCCACCAATCGAGCATTTTGTTTGTCCGGATAGTAAGATCTTTTGTCAAAATTATTTGGTGCTTATTTACCATTATCTTAATTTTCAAATAATGGCTTTCTTGTTATCTAATTACTTAGAGTTTTTTTTGTTACGGTTAACAAAATTTAATTTGCTTTTTTAAACATCCTTTATTTAATTAACGATTGTCATTGATGCGATACCTTACATTATTAGACGATCTCAAACATATCAATTGCAAAAATACTTTTTTTTTGCATTCATTAATTACTCTTTAAATAGACTGTTAGCATCGCATAAAAATTTTGTAAATTGCCTTGGCAACATTAACTACGCAGAACCTGTGGCAAGTGTAAGACCAAAGTTTCCAAGTTTGGAGAATCTTATTGGACTAACGACCCCTTCAACTAAAAGCTTAAGGCTTTTATGTCCGGGACAGGGATTTCCAGTCCCATCTTATAGGTATAATAGTTTTTATAAATTTTTTTTTGACAAAATTAAACATTAAAATGTTAATTATCTAGTATAAAATGAAAAATCAGATAGTTGTAAAAATTACAATTAAAAATGTGTATGTTAAAAGAAAAAATTCATTAGTGGTATCGCATTATCGGTCCTTAAAAAATTACATTATTTAATTTATGAAATATGAAATAATACAGTAAATGAAAAGAAAAAAGAAATTTGAGGCAATCCCGTGTCAGGGCTCATACTTTCCTACATTCTGCAGTACCGGTAGCAAGCGTACGACCAAAATTTCCAAGTTTGGACAACATAAATGGGCTTTCAACGAATCTAAATGGAAGCTTACCACTTCTATGCCCTGCCCAAGGCTTCCCAGTACCACTTCATAGGTAGGCCTCAAACATACGGGAACGCATAGTATTAAAAATACACTGACACTCACAAGTTATTGGCGGTGCTTTAAAAAAAAAAATTGAAAAACAGCTACTTTTGAGCTTAAAGATGATAAAAATTTTATTTTTTAATTTTTTGCAATAAAATAAATCTATTTAAGCAATTTGTATCTGTGTGTCGTAGAGCCCGTTGCTGGCGTTAGACCAAAATTTTCCACGAGTGAGAACTCACGCACTTACACTAATCGGTTCAGCGAATCATTGACGCTCTTTTGTCCAGCACAGGCATTTCCTGTTCCAGTCTTCAGGTATTTGAACGTATCAGAAATTGACTTTTTCATTCATTTTACTTGACAAATCGCTCGCCGGTAATTTTAACAATCATTCTTTCTGAGACACCTAGCGAGGCTTTAGTTAGGCTTTTCCGCTTTTTTTTCACTGTCACATTTATAAAAAATACGCAAACAAGCCTTTTATTTCCAAAACTTCATTTATCAAATTTAAATTGAACGATCGGCCATTTGACTTTGACTAATGGGTGGCTGTCAATTTAACTGTTCTCTCACTTACATCGCAAAATGCTTCTTGTGCGACACTATCTGCAGAACCGGTAGGAAGCGCACGTCCGAAATTTCCGTCAATGGCTGATTCTCAGACATTTAAAGCTATGCTCAATGGCGCCATGACTCTTCTGTGTCCTGCTCAAGGGTTTCCCGTTCCGATGTACAGGTAATATAAAAAAGCACGATTAAATAATGTATTGAATCGGACTTGTTTTCATGAACGTGTTAGAACCAGCTTCGAGTACTCGGCCACAATTAGCCGGTGGAAGTGATCTGCAGCGATTTGCAGCTGCTGTACTTAGACCCGTCACTTTACATTGCCCCGCTCAAGGATTTCCAGTGCCGCTTTATAGGTAGATTATTCATTGATGGTTATATTAAATTGATTATAGTATGCATAGGCAAGTGATAATCGCAAAAATATAAAAGTAAAAAAGGCTCATACATAGGCTTCTCTCGATTTGTTGTATGCCCAAGGGTTTCCCATCCCGAAGCATTATCGAAAATATCTAGATCTTCAATTGAATGCATATACATATCTCGTTATACTTTATAGAGCCAGCTTCAAGTACGCGTCCGCAATTGTCCGGTGGCACAGACTTCTTTCGATTTAGCTCTGCAGCAGATAAAAGTGCTACGCTTCATTGTCCGGCTTATGGCTTCCCAGTTCCACTTTATAGGTAGACCAATTCTTTACATAACATGTATCTGCTCGCATAAATTCTTAGCAGTGGTGTTTTGTCCCACATATCAGGTTTTACAATTAAAGAATTGTTCATTAATTTTATTAACTTTGTTTTATTTTATTTTTTTGTTCTTAATTTAAAAAATCGTAGAGCCATTGTCGAGCACAAGGCCGAAAATAACAGCTCTAGATATTAAATCTACAAATCCTTCGATTCCGTTTGGTCGAGCTTCAACTTTACTCTGCCCTGTACAAGGCTTTCCCGTACCTAGTTTCAGGTAATGCAGATAAAATGTGTAAAAATAACCATGAATTATTTATTTGAGACAATTGGTAATAATTTTAATTGTTTGGTGAAAGTCGTGCTCTCAGAGTATTTATCCTGTGCCAGCTATCAATTAATATCATATAATATATGATTTAGTAATCTTAGCCTTTTTATACAATAGAACCAGTATCCAGCGTCAAACCGAAATTGTCAAGCACAGATATTAAAGTTGTTACGCCAATCCTTAGTTCAAACGAAGTGTCTTTAATATGTCCAGCGCAGGGATCCCCCGTTCCAGCAACACGGTTCGTTTGCAGATAAGCTTTTTTTTCATTTTTAACGACGCCTCGTCTTTTTATATTTTATAGAACCATCATCGAACACAAAACCTAAGTTAGCTACCAATCGAAAAGTTGAGTTCGTAGACGCATCATTAGGTATTTCGACAGATTTATTGTGCCCTCTTCAAGGACACCCGGCACCTCACACGAGGTTAATATTATTTTCTAATCACTTATTTTAAACGATGAGATGCTAAATAATTTTCGACAAAAGGCTTGTTTTTCTGTATACGTTAAAAACCCTGTCCTAGTTGAAAATTTAAAGAGAAATAATAATAATAATGGGAACGATAATTTGACCCCTTTTTGCCAGAACCTGTCGCTACAAAAGCACCAAAGTTTTCAAATGATGCAAAAAAATCATGGTACGATAAAAGTTCCGGATACGATATTACTTTGTTTTGTCCGGCTCAAGGCTTTCCTGTCCCGAGCTTCAGGTAAAAATTAGTCGTTTATTAATCATCAATGATTTTTTATTCTTTTGAATAAAAATAGAACCAGTTTCGACGAAAATACCAAAATTTTCGAACGACGCCGTACTTGCTTGGTACGTGAAGGTTGCCGGTCGTGATATAACTTTGTTTTGTCCTGCCCAAGGGTTTCCTGTCCCCAACTACAGGTACACTCCTCAGATAAATAGTTTGCTTTTTTTCAACAAATTTGTTGTTATTATTACAAACAGAACCAGTAGCTACAAAGGCGCCAAAATTTTCGAATGATGCAAAATTAGCTTGGTATGATAAGAAATATCAGCACGATATAACATTATTCTGTCCAGCCCAAGGGTTTCCTGTGCCATCGTTCAGGTAGATTGTTTGATTTCCTAGAAATAATAAATTCATTTTTTCTCATCAGAACCAGTAGGGAGTAAAGCCCCGGCTTTAACGGGCGAATTGCGGGGAGGGTGGATGTTAAAAAAAGCTCATACGGATGTTTCGCTATTCTGTTCTGCCCAGGGACACCCTATTCCTGTATTTAGGTGAATATTACAGTTTTAAGAAGTAAAGTGTGAATTATACGTTTTTTTTTCTTTTTTTTTTATCAATAAATAGAACCCGTGCAAAGTCGAGCACCTTCTGTATTCGGTGAAAAAGGCAGTCTTATGGAAAGACAAACAAGTAATGACATAGTAATTTTGTGCCCAGGACAGGCTCATCCTGTTCCTACATTCAGGTAAAACGTTATGAAATGTACCAAACGTTCAGAATTGTGTAAAAATCGCGTTGGAATTCATTAATATTTGTTTGAAATTCGTATTGGCCTATTGTAATTTTAGTAATGTCCTTATCAAGGCTAACATTTTTCGTTTCACATTACTTTTCTCTATTAAGAACCAGTTGGTAGTAAATCACCATCGGTTTTGGGAGACACTAAAAGGTGGATGCAAGTAAAAAATTCCCAAACTTTTGAAATACCGTGTCAAGCACAGGGTCATCCAGTTCCAGCTTTCAGGTAGCATTTTAAAAGACAAAAGTTTTCTTTGACATAAAAAAAAAAAACATCTTTCAATTTACTCTAAGTTGACTGCCAAAAAAATCACGTTCAGTCAAATCTAGGGCCGTAAAATGAAGTGATATAATTATTTTTTAGAACCTATGGGAGTAAAGGCACCAAATTTTTCGACAGATGATCGTAGTAGTTCATTTTTGCGATTAATAAATGAATCCTTAACGTTGCAATGTCCCGCTCAGGGTTTCCCCGTTCCTATGTTCAGGTAATAGAAGAATTCACTTTTATGAAAAGTAGATGAATATTTAAAATTCTTTAGTGGAGAATACTTTGCACTTTATTAATTTATTCAGAAAAGAAAAAAAGAATAATAAGAAAGCCAAATATTTGTTATTCTACATTTGTAAACGTTAAATGAATCTTCTAAAATTATTTTATTTAGCAACTTTGTAACGCAAAATTTATCATTAAAAAAATCGTAGAACCAGTAAATGGCGCGAAACCTAGAGTGGCTTCAACGCAGAAATATGATGTTCTCACTAGTTCTGCCTTGTCTGAAGTGGTAATGCTTTGCCAAGCACAAGGTCATCCAGTTCCAAATTTCAGGTAGATTTTTTTTATCGAAAGAAGACAGAAAAAATTTATTACCTAAAATTGTCTTGTCGAAAATAATTTCCTAGTACTTCATAAGCGTTTTCGCATAAACGAACGAAAAAACGAGTAAGTGCATTTATTTTCGTTTTATATATGATATTTAGAGCCTGTAAACGGTGCAGCGCCGAAAGTACCACCAACTGCTAAAATAACGGTTCTATCTATGCTAGTCAACACGACCCTCACGATGTTGTGTCAAGCGCAGGCTAACCCAATCCCGGTTTTCAGGTACGACTGAAGAAATGGAAAACAAAAATAAATAACCGCTACATATTATAAGTCATTAAATTCTGACAATCGTCTTGCATTCATATGTCGTCTAGTAATTCTAAAGCTCTTTAATATATTACTTAAAATCGACTTTTTTAGAACCACTGGGTAGTAGTCCTCCACGTTTACCGCCTAGATCAAAATTTGACGGGAGTACTAAGTTTGTCGGAGAATACATGACTTTATTGTGCGAAGCCCAATCAAGTCCACCACCGTTATATAGGTACATATATGTACTTCAAAAATAAAAAATACCCGTTCCCAGCATTTAAGCACGCTAACTCAGCCTTAAGCTTTTCGCTTGTTTTGTTTGTTGCCGACACGTTGTTAATGATGAGTTGTTTTATAGAGCCTATGGGCGGCAGTCCTCCACGTTTACAGGCTAAGTCGAAATTAGGTGAGGTAACGAAAATGATCGGATACACTATAACTTTGCTGTGCGAGGCGCAGTCTAGTCCTCCTCCCTTGTACAGGTGAGCCAAGCTTAAAACCTTTTACCTACTAACAACAAATATCAGCTTTTCGACAATTAACCAATGTGAATTGCTTCGCTTGCGAGTTGAGATAAATTAAAATCAAACCGATCGATATCAGTTGACAATGTACCCGTTCCCAGCATATGACAAATAAAGTATGTAAATATGTAACATTAAATAGGTAAGAAATAGAGTCATTGGGTTTTTGTTTGTGACTGTTCACGACATGTCGATCCTTAGAGCCTAAAACGGGAGTGCCGCCTAACGCAAAGGACAAGGACGTTAACGGTATGAAGAAGTCGATAGCTGCTAATAAAACAGTCGGTTTACTTTGCCCCGTGCAGGGCTTTCCTTCTCCTGCATTCAGGTACGAAAAGTTTTAAAAGAATGAAAAACGATTTAACCCCTTGGATGATTATGTTTGTGTAATAGAGCCTAACAGTAACGTTGCCCCTCGAATCGCTGGCGAACGCTACGAAGGCGGTCGTTTAGTGACCGTTTCGGTGAAAAATATCGTTGCCTTGATTTGCGCAGTTCAAGGCTCTCCAGCCCCCATCCAAAGGTATATTAATAATAAGTTTATAAACGAACACGCACAGAGGATTGCAAACTACCCTTAACCGCTTTGCTAGGCTCAGCGATGTGCATGAAGAGATTTTTAGTTGCGTTTGTTATTCAGTTTTTTACACGCAAATGCACTTCCTTGTGTTGCACATGCAGGCATCGTGAATTTAAATTTTGTTTCATTTTTCTAGAACAGCATATAGAATAAAATTTGAATCCGATCTTCGACATTTTTTAATAGCTCTAATACAAGATTTCTAGATTGGGATGAATAAAATCTTCGTTAGCAAGTCCAAACGATTTTTGGTATCACGAGCCGTTCAATAATTTGAATTTTATTTTTCTTATGATTTAAAAAATCAACAATTTTTTAAAACGATTATTGGTTTTTTTGCTAAAAGTCGTTACATAACGCTTAGCTTTCTAGGCTATGAAGTTAAAAAACGCAGTAAATACTACGGGTCTAAAATATAATTTCCTCAAGACGAGTCAGTTTTTCTCGTCTTTGCAGAGCCCACTAGTAATGTTGCTCCGCGATATGCAGGAGAACGCTATGAAGGCTGGAAAATTGTCGATGTGCCGATTTTAAAAACTGTAGGCTTGAATTGTGCGATTCAAGGTTCACCTGTGCCAATCACAAGGTACGTTCAACAATTGGGTTTTTCAAAATAAAAATTACTCTATTTATTTCAAATGTATTTTAATATTTAATTTCCATTACCTCATATAATTTCATTGATATTTTTAATAAAAATCGAGAAATTTTGAAACTTGAAAACTTTAATTTTAAATTTTAATTGTGAAAAACCCAATGTGTGATTGTTGATTCAGAAAATCTTTCCAATACAAATGTAAGTCAACTGATAAAGTTAAATACATCGAATCTTTTCCAATAATTTTATAATTAATTCAAACTATTTTTGTACAAGAATTTTTTTCTTGGATTCTTAATAACATCTTTGAAATAAAATAAAATTATTTTTTTTTTTTAAATTAGATTGATAAATTTATATTAATATTTTAGTTCAAAATACAAATTTTTGATCTTGTTAAATATTTATTTTTCTACTTTGACAAAATTTTAAACGTACTTACAAGGTTTTTACCGGCTTATTATTTAAAAGTATTGTATTTAAATATTTGAATCAACAACTTCTTTGGTAGAAATTTTGGAAAAATTGCAGTATTGCTGTGTTGTGCTGAAGAATATTGGTGTCTTGACATATTAAACAGGTTTTCTGTGGAATAAATTTCACAGTCTTGAGTCGGCTTAGATACATAGGTTCTATAATTTTCTTTGGTATCATTTTTTTTTCTACACATTGCAAATACTATAAACAAATGATGTTTATTTTACATGGAGAAAATATTAAATAAATATTGTGACATAGATTTTATACCACGTTTTCATTTATTTTAAATAAAATTTTTTAAATTTAAATTTATCAAAGTAGATTCGTTTTTTTTTAATTTGATTAAAATTACTAATTTTTCTCCACGAAAAGTAAACTGTTCTCAATGGCATTAAATTTTGCTTCGATTTTTAAGAAAAAAAATTATTATAAATATTTGATATATTATTTGAATATTATAAAAAATAGAAATCCAATATATTCAAATAAAAAATATATATTCATTATTAATATATTTATAATTAAAAAATAAAAATTTTTTAAATGAAAAGTTCAATAGATAACTCATTTATGAAAAATTAATTATTATCATGTCGGAAATTTTCTTTTTTTTTATAAATTTTGCTATACTTAGAATTGATAAATATTTTTTTTTTTGAATTAGTATAAAATTATAATTGTTGCATTTCTAATAAATCAAAGCAAAATTTTTTGATATTGACACTGATTTTCAATATAAAAATGAATTTTATGCTACAAATATTTTGAAAGAATATCCACGTACTTACATTATGTACGTATCAATGTAAAGTATAAAATCAACAAAAAAAATAAATAAATAAAAGTCAATGCTTGTTCAGTGTCAATATCAAGTAAGAATGACATTTACACATGAGAATGGAAAGAGCGTTGCAGGAATTGAGAGAAAACCGCGTGTTACAGATGGTATAAATTCATCGAAGGCACATCCCGCCGACAGCCTGTGCAGCTGAACGATCGCGTACGCCAGGTTAGTGGTACTCTCATCATCCTGGAGGCGCAGGTCGAAGACTCGGGCAAGTATTTGTGCGTGGTGAACAACTCCGTGGGTGGTGAGAGCGTGGAGACGGTCTTGACCGTGACCGCGCCGCTCTCGGCCGAGATCGAGCCCCGGAGCCAGACCATCGACTTCGGCAGGCCGGCCACCTTCACCTGCAACGTCAAGGGCAACCCGATCAAGACGATCTCTTGGCTAAAGGACGGCAAGCCTCTCGGGCACGAGGAGACTGTGCTCAGAATCGAGAGCGTCAAGAAGGACGACAAGGGCATGTATCAATGTTTCGTACGCAACGACCAGGAGAGCGCACAGGCCTCAGCTGAGCTGAAGCTAGGAGGACGTTGTGAGTATACTCACGCGGTTATTCTGAATAGCTTTTACACTATCAATTTTTTTTTCCATTTATTACGTAATTTTTTCTATCCGTATTCAGTTGAGCCACCTCAAATTCGATCGGCCTTCCACGAGGAAACTCTTCAGTCTGGACCGAGCGTCGGCCTCAAATGCACTGCCAGTGGCAACCCCACTCCGGAAATCACCTGGGAGCTCGATGGAAAGAAGTTGTCGAATACCGAACGCTTCCAAGTTGGACAATACGTGACGGTCAACGGTGACGTTGTCTCGAATCTCAATATATCTACGATTCACACCAACGATGGAGGCTTATACAAATGCATCGCTTCATCTAAGGTAGTATCGTTATTATATTCACTCTTACAGAATTTAATCTTTTATAACATGATGCTTATTAATGAAAAAAAAAAACGAAAATCAGGTGGGTTCCGCGGAGCACTCAGCTCGCCTCAACGTCTACGGTCTTCCATTCATCCGGCACATGGACAAGAAAGCCATCGTCGCCGGGGAAACGCTGCGAGTGACGTGCCCGGTGGCTGGCTACCCGATCGAGAGCATCGTTTGGGAGCGAGACACCAGAGTGCTGCCGATCAACCGGAAGCAGAAAGTCTTCCCCAACGGGACACTGATTATCGAGAATGTCGACCGCATAACCGACCAAGCGACCTACACCTGCGTCGCTCGCAACGCACAAGGCTACAGCGCCCGAGGCACTCTTGAAGTGCAAGTCATGGGTGAGTTGCTATTTCCTCTTTTTTTCTCTCTCTTTTACTTTTCACGCGAATCCGCGTTATTATACTATATTATCAACTATCAATCAAATATTGATCATTCAGTATTATAAAATTTTACAAATTTACATTAAACTTTTATTCAATTTTTATATGTAAAAATTTATTTTTATTTTAAATAACAACTAATTGCATAACACTTATAAAAAGTTATGAAAACTGCAAAATATTTAATTCTAACACGATACTATTGAATATAAAATTAATGATACAAAGGTAAAGTTTGTAGGGACTCTGAAATTAATTATTCAATACGTAGCGACTTAGATACTTTTCAGGTGCAGCTGACAACTAATAAAATTGATTTATTATGCGATTTTCTCTAGCGATTATGTACTGCACGATGATTGTTCTCGTATTGCTGATAAGATACGAACAAGCACCGGAAACGAGTTGTTTCACACTGTATGTACGGTTAATTAGGATCAATAGTTACAAAACTGTTCGCCTCACACATCGAAATACTTGGCTTTAACCATGAAACTCATCGAAAAGTTATCACTTAACTTAATCGCTCTAGTTTTGCGCATTACTGCCAGCAAAGCATTCCATTGAATTTCACACCAAAATGCTTAAATCATAAACATGATTTTGATAAGCTTTATAGTGTCGCTTACACGCAATGAGAATCTCTCGTCAGCAAACAAGTTTATGTACTTACAAAAGTTTGTGCTATATAATATCGTCATCGATTCCACTTCATAAGCATACACGTATCTACTACTTTAAAACTCTAAAGAAATTCGGTTTTTAAGCGGTAATTTGTTATTGATCTAGTAAAAGAAGAACTAGTACTTTAATACAATAATTGTGGTATGGCGGCTTATGGTTGACGTACTCTTTTCATACTAATACTACGTTTTCATCACATTTAACGATAAATATTCGAATTTTTCTCAATTAACAACATCTCTAATTTTAATCGAATCATCAATCTAATACATTAATTTACAAAGTAAAGAAAAAAAAATTTAAGAAAAGAAAAAAGAGTAGAAGAAGAAACGCTAATTAAAACGATCATAATTATTATCTTGAGAAATACATAGAAACATGAAAATAATCAATTCGTTTAAAGCGAAGTAGTCGTTAAAGGCAAACTCATTAGCCATTTGACGTAATTATAATATCATACGTGCGCGCAAATACGAGCAATAAAGTGCTTTTTTTACTGCATTAATATAATCGCACCGAGTCAAGCGGAATCTTAAGGAGATCACGTGTATAGTATAAGCGCGTGTCAGGCTAGGCTCGATCGACGTAAAGTACTGGGAATAAATGAAAATGTTCCCCTCGTGGGTGTTCTCTATGGTTGGACATTGCATGGTCGACATGCCGCGCGCAGTATCGCCGACGATACAGCCGTTCGCGTTCACGAAGCTGCCAATGAACGCCGGGGAGTTCGCCAACCTGCAGTGCATAGTCCCGCTCGGCGACCTGCCGCTTAAGATCCAGTGGACCTACCCGGGAGAGGAGATCGGCGGGGCCTCGGGCGTGCTGGTTAAGAAAGTCGCCGACCGCGTTAACATGCTCATGATCACGGCTATCTCGGCGCGACACGCCGGCAAATACGTGTGCACCGCCGAGAACGCGGCTGGCTCCGCATCCCACGCCACCGAACTCATAGTCAACGGTGCGCCGCCACTGCTGCTGCTCCTGCTGATGCTTTATCTTCTTCTTCTTCTTCTTCTTCTTCTTCTTCTTCTTCTTCTTCTTCTTCTTGCACACTACTTGACTACCCTGCTCTTCTCTTGTAACCGTAATAGCTTACTTTTCCTGCTTGGGGCTAACCTTGTTCCATCCGCCTCTGGCCTCTCTTTACCTCTTCACCTCTTCTCACACTTTATAAAATGACTTCGCTTTTCTATATACGTCCAGCTCCCACGTAAGCTATTAGTGGGACTGGATTCGCTGAGCGTGCGAATATTTAACGTGCTCGCAGTAAAGCCGCAGCTGCTGCCGATCGCATTTAACGCCGAGACCGCGAACGAGGGGGACTCGGTGTCGGTGGCCTGCTCGGTCCTCAAGGGCGACATGCCCATGGAGATAAGCTGGGCGTTCAACGGGTCGCCGGTCGAGCTCGCGGCGGACCCGGCCATCGCGGTCAATCGCATAAATCGCCACCTGAGCACGCTCAGCGTCGACGGGGCCTCGGCCCGCCACGCCGGCGAGTACACCTGCGCCGCCTCCAATGCCGCGGGATCTATCAGTCATTCCACTGTCTTAGCTATCAATGGTACAACGACCACGAACTCTCACTCTCTTTTTTTACGCATTTCTCTTTTGCTATAGCTTACACTCATAATTCTACAATGTTGCTGACAAAGTACTATAGTCAACTTCATCAACCACTTATACCTATACACTACTAACAACATATTCTATATATGTATACTGATTTGACTCTGCTCATCCCTCGCATCATTATTTATTTGCACTTTCTACCTATCATGATTCAAACATTTTTTTAAACATAATTCCATCATCGTCGTGATAAACCTAATCCCCTAATTTTTTTCTTTCTCCATGATTACAATTTTCATTTAAATATTTCTCTCACGTCGATCCATAACCGCCGCCATATCAAAAAAATGAATTAATTTTTTTACAATTATTATCAACAATGAAAATTCCAGTTTGTTATTTTTCATTTCCAATTGTGACTAGGTATATTATGTTTTTTTTTTCTTTTACTTTTCTACTGTGGTAATTTGAAAGATAATTTGAATGAGAAAAGTACTACGTATAGGCTATAGAATAATCTACATGTGAAAAGGAAAAAAATTTATGTTCTCTCTCTCTCAAGATAAAAGAAGCCGAGCAGTTTAAAAGTTGAAAATGAAAAATATATTATGCGCAAGGGTTAACTAGTACCTATATGTAAGACTGATTGAGAGTGAATATGGTTATGAATGGTCGACCGCTTGCTTCATGGAAGTTTCGTGTCCGAGTAGGAGTAGGAGTAGGTATAGTAAAGCAATAACAATAACAACAATAATAATAATTATAACAAATAATAATAAAAAATAATAATTGTTGAGAGAATAAGAATTGTACTCTGTCATCAACAGTCGCGCCGCTAATATCGCCATTCAAATTCGGTGACGATCCAGCCAACTGGGGCGACCTAATGTCGGTAACTTGTTCGGTGATAAAGGGCGACCTGCCGATCGATATAACCTGGGCGTTTAACGGCGTCCTCTTGAAAGACGTGCCCGATCACGACGTGCTTGTCGCTAGTACGAATAAGAAAAACAGCGTGCTGAGCATTGAATCCGTGACCGCCAAGCACGTCGGGGAGTATACCTGCTTGGCTTCCAATCACGCCGGCACTACCTCTCACTCGACGTATCTCGCTGTCAACGGTACACTACTACTCCTCCACCTCCTCCTCAACCTCTTCTTCATCGTCGTCTATGTTTCTCTCTCTCTCTCTCTCTCCCTCCCACAGCTGCTACGACACCTTTTTTCATCCTCCTTAGGCATCTGTCAAATCTTATACTCCTGTGCCTTAATTATTTTTTTCTCACTCTTTCTTTCATTTTCTCATCATCAACCGTTCTCCACTTGACAATCGATCGTAAAGCTCTTGTAGATTAGATAATAAGCTCTTTGCTTACATTTGATTCTTTCGTTTGGCGTTTCATGATCGTCACGGCGATGCTTACGCCATATATCTTCGAGTCTTCACCTGTAATTATCTATTTTGCTTATTTTATTTTCTCTACAAACGCTGCTAAAAAAAACTTCATTGTAATTCTTTTATTCAATTTACATTAAATTTTATCCAGAAAATAAATTTCTGCTATTATTTATCTTGTATAGCATCAATATTTGAAAATTCATAGATTATTATCTTTGAAAGATTTTCAAAATGAATAATTGTAGTACATTCAAAATTATTAAGAAAAATATTTTAATAATCATCACGAATAAAATTGGAAAATGTTGAAAATAAAATGTACAGCTTATAATTATATGTAGAAGGGCAATAAGCGCATAAGCAGTTGTTTATGCAAATGAGAACGTAATGGTGATGTCTTGTGTGTTGTTTTTAAATTTGAATTTTCCATCGGGCGAAGTGAGACCGCAGATTCTGCAGTTCTCGTTTGGGGAGGGACCCCTGAATTCGGGCGAAATGCTGTCTATATCGTGCACGATCATAAAAGGCGATCTCCCGGTGAATTTCACCTGGCGATTTTTCAATGACGCGGATCAGCCGATCGAGCTGGTAGACCAGTCGGATCTTAATATTGTTTCAAGCCAGCGAGTCAGCTTTCTCAGTATCGACAGTGTGGCGGCGAGACACGCCGGCAAGTACAGCTGCGTCGCGAGAAATGCAGCTGGATTCGATAGCCACACGGCTAGCTTATCCGTCAACGGTAGATCGCCAACTTAATAATATGCCAAACAAATCTCTTTCTATCGCTCTAATATATACACCTATCAGCCTCTATTTCTTTCTTTCCTTCTTTCTCTATTGTCGTCTGCATCTTCAGTATAGTAGGTATATTATTTACAATCTACGCTCAATTCTTCATTTTATTTTTCGTTTTTAATTATTTTCGCTGTTGTATACCTGTCGTTTTTTTTTTTTTTTAATTTATTATACAAATGAACATTTACTGTCAGTAGTGCTGTCGTTAAATTTTCATGCAATGTCAATCTGTGGACCAACTTATGGTGATGTGATGGTGATTTGATCTTTAAAGATTAACAAAAATTTTGATTTACTGTTTTACTTACATGGTATATTTTAGTAAAATTTATCGCCTACAATATTGTATTTCATAGTGCGCGCGCGTGTATGTGTGTATACATCTGTAATCAGTGAGCAGCGGTAGTTTTGCTTTGTATTCATCCAATTAATAGTAAGATAAAGAGACACGCTCAGACCAAAGCAGTTATCTACACGTAAAATTGTATCTATAGGTACAACATAACAACAAGTAGGTCCTCCATCACTATATTATACCTAGGTATAACATAATATATAATATATACATGTACATGATCATCATATATAGTTAAAAACACTTACATCATACATGTGTTTACATGCTATTCATTGTACCTCTGACCCAGCGCATGCATTTTAATCCTGATTCTATATTGAAATCTTGGACGAAACGTGTTACAGTCGCCCCGCAAATCGCACCGTTCGAGATAACGGAAAAGCCTGCGAATTCCGGTGATTCGATTTCCGTTGTTTGCGCGATATTGAAAGGCGACCTGCCGATGGAGATCGCGTGGTCGGTCGACAGCCTGCCCCTGCAGGACGTCCACTCCGACGTAGTCGTACTCGCGACGACGAAAAAAAATAGCATACTCAGTATCGAGTCCGTCGCCGCTAGGCACGCAGGGATCTATACTTGCTCCGCGTCGAACGTTGCTGGTGCGGCGAGCCATTCTTCGGAGCTCAAAGTCAACGGTATGTGGTTCCTCCTCCTCCTTCTCCTCTTCCCTGCAACACTGTCGCGTAGCTTTAGTCACTCATCAAACATTACCTCCTCTCTCATTTTCTCTGACTACATATCCTATGTTCATTTGAGACTCATCTTTGTGAAACTTCCAGAACACGAAGCAGCTTATTTTTAGATGGTTTTTCTCTTTACTATTTGCAGTAACTATCATTTTTCGTTTCTCTTATTCGTTCAGGGAAATCAATAAGCTTTTTTATAAAAATTATTGTTTCTAAGGTTTTGCGTAAAAAATTTTAAGGTCTTATTGAGATCTTGAAAAGAATTTTCTCAAGTTCTATATACAGTTTAGTATTTAAGATCTTTCAAAAATGTATTAAAATCTCTGTTTAAACATATTTAAAAAAAAAAAAAAATAATTTTTGAAGAATATATAAAATAGATCTTAGATTTTGTTATCAGGAAATTCTAAGCTATATGTAAGATAGTTTCTTGAGAAAAATAATAATAATAATAATCGAAAAGCTATATAAGTATAGGGGGAAGGGGGGATATGTGTGTTGAAAATTCAATGATAAGATCTTTGGGGGAAAATACCTTATGCATGTGCTTCCAAGTCGCTCCCGAGATAGCGCCATTCGTGCTGGGCGACAAGCCGGCCAACTGGGGAGATACCGTGACCGGCACCTGCACGGTCCTGAAGGGAGATTACCCGATCGCCATCGAGTGGGCCTTGAACGGGAAGCCGGTGCTCCAGCAGTACAACGAAATCTCAATCGTGAACACTAGCAAACGCGTGAGCCTGCTCACCATCGACGGGGTGCAGGCCCATCACGCCGGGGAGTTCACTTGCACGGCGAGCAATGCCGCTGGTGCGGTCACTTACTCGACCACTCTCGTCGTCAACGGTACACGCATAGATATATATATATATATGCGATTCAAAAAGGCTGGCTGGCTGGCTACATTTTGTTGTGCTTAGGATGATTAAGATGATAAAGGATTTGCTCTCACACCCATGCTCGTTATAGCATCCCACTCAACTCCGCAAACTTACCTTTTCTCTCTTTTTTTATTCTTTTATTCTTTCCCTCTCTTTCTCTCTCTTTCTATTACATGCATTTCTGTCCTGAAAGTGTCTCCGCAAATCGTTCCCTTCAATTTCGGCGAGGAGCCTGCCAACTTTGGCGAGTCGGTCTCCACGGTCTGCACCGTATCTCGCGGCGATCAGCCCCTGGAGTTCGCTTGGTACTTCAACGGGGAGCGAGTGTACACTGATAATAGGGAGGACTTGTCGGTTACCACGAGTAAGCGTAGGAGTTTGCTCGAGATCGATGCCGTGAGCGCGGATCACGCTGGCGAGTACACCTGCTCGGTTTCAAACGAAGCCGGCGCTACGAGCCACAGCAGTGTTCTCGCTGTCAATGGTAAACTCGCCTCCTACTCGAAAGACGACGCGCTAATATTGTTGATTGCTCTGCATTATACTTATATATCTTATAATTAGTCTGTGTGTATATGTCTATGCCTTTTTTAACGAATCCAATCAAGCTAATCAAATCTTCATAAACTGCAGGTCGTGAATACGAATATATAGTCTTGAAACAAATAAATTAGGCTTTTACATTGTTTAAAAAAAGTCGAAAATAAAATTTATCACAAATTTACCACCTGCATCAATATCATAATTCAATATAGTTATAAAAATTAACTTGAAATAATTATAAATCTTATACTCACCTGCTCTCCTCCCTCTGGCCTTTCCTTGACTAAAAAACTTCTTCAACCGAACTGCTGGTCCTGCGAGGTGCAGTCCACAATAACATTTGTTTCGATCCGTCTCTATCTATAACTACGTGATTGCAGTTCCACCGCAAATCGCTCCGTTTAACACTGGACAAGAGCCGGCCAACTGGGGCGAGCAAATATCCTTCATTTGTAACGTGTTAAAAGGCGACGAGCCTATCGAAATTAGCTGGATTTTCAATAACGAGCAAATCTCCCAAGCTTCCCACCCGGGCACGAGTATTTCGAATAACGGCAATAAAATTTCATTTCTCGTGATTAGCTCGGTCAATGCTTATCATGCTGGGGAGTACACGTGTGTTGCTAGTAACGCTGCTGGATCGTCTTCTCGTAGCACAACCTTATCCGTAAATGGTACATTTTTATATTTTTAAATCTTAAATATACGTATAATATATATAGCTCTGTTTATAATAACATGCATATGATTATAAACTGTATTACTCAGCTTGACTTGAAAAATACAAAAATTTTTATTTTATTCATCCAAACCTTTTTACATCCTGTCCCTTCTTAAAAAATGATTAATAAAAACTTTTGACTTGAATCGAAATCAATGTTTGCGGTAGGTCGGAATAGGCTGAATTTAAGGTTGTACCAATGAATTATTTTTTTCAATCAATTTGCCAAATTGGCTAATTTAAAAAAAAAATGCTACTGTTAATTTATTTTAAAACTACTGGATTTCAGTCGCACCCCTAGTTTCCCCAATAACTATGGGAGACGAGCCTGCTAATTGGGGAGAACAAATCTCCGCAACTTGCAATATATTGAAGGGCGATAATCCTATCGAAATTCAATGGACTTTGAATGGCGAACCAATTTTACCAGAAACTCATCCTGACATTTCGATATCTTCGAACGGAAAGAAAATATCTTTTCTTGTAATTGACTCAGTCACTGATCGACACGTCGGGGAATACACGTGTATAGCCAGTAACTTAGCAGGAGCGTCAAGTCGCAGTGCGCTATTAGCGGTCAATGGTATTAAAATTAAAAAGATACACATGCAGCTTTTCCCGTAAATTTTATTCGTACCACATATGTTTTTAATACTTCTATATTCCCACTCCAATATCCTCCTTTTGCTATACTCATTTACGAATGAATATAAACCGAATAAGCGTTAAGAATGCAATCGAACTTATTCGGCGATTGCTGATTCAATCGACTCAAACTCTTCTTGGTCGTTTTTCATCTTTTCATAACTTTATCGATGCCTTGATATAAAATTGAAAGAGAGTCGATTTTTGACATCATCTGAGGTTGGAATTTTAGTTTAGAAAATAGACCATGAAACATTTATTTATCTGACAAACTACGATGTTAAATCTGTAAATAATAAATTCCATCAACGATCATTATAATAATATTTAAAATTATAAATTAAAAAACAAAACTAACTATTAGTGTAAATTAGTGCCCCCGCAAATCTTGGCGTTCTCTTTCGGAGACAAGCCAGCTAACTCTGGAGAATCGGTATCAACTACATGCGCTGCCTCATCTGGTGACAATCCATTAGAATTTTCCTGGTTTTTCAATGGTCAACCAATAACAACTGAAAACAAACCGGAAATATCGATATCCATTAATAAGCGTAGAAGTACGTTAGATATCGAAGCTGTTAGCGCGGACGATAGCGGAGAATACTCTTGCTTTGTATCAAATCGTGCTGGTACCACGAGCCATAGTACTGTACTCACAATCAACGGTAATTTATTACTCCCTAAAACTCAACGAATTCTTAATCCTTAATTTTAATTTTAGATGTCTTTCAAAATACTTCCTCGCCAAACTATATTCCTTCTTTCTTTCATTAATTTCATATTTCCAATAATTATTGTCCTTGTTCGACAGAGTTACATTTTTATGAATTGCTACAAATTGATAGTAAGAAAAGTGTCGAAAAAGTTGTTCTCTCAATTGAAGTAAAAATTCGAATATTTACGTAAATCACATGCATGGTTCCTTTTCAACTATTCTCCTGGAAGCTTTTGGATAATTGGCAAAAATTTAGGTCTACAGCAGTTTCATTAAAAATACGTATGAATGAGTTTTGCTGACGATACAATTATTTACTCTAACAGTACAATTACTTGAACAAAACTTTATATTCTTCAAGTTAATCCTTTACATTTAAGTCATTAAAAATAATTACTTTTAATTACATGTATAATAGTTCGTATTTTTAAAAAAAAAAACTTTCTTATTTATAAATATTTTAATTTAAAAGCTCAAACCACGTGCGTATTTCAACATTATTCTAAAAGTGTCATATTTAAATTTTGAAAAGCTCATTAAATTCGTATGAATCAACCGATTTGCAGTTCCACCTTTAGTAGCTCCTTTAAGTATGGGAGATGAGCCTGCGAATTGGGGCGAACAAGTTTCGACGACTTGTAATGTTTTGAAAGGCGATAATCCAATGGAAATGGAATGGACCTTAAACGGCGAGACAATATCACCAATAACCCATCCAGATATTTCGATAACTACGAACGGCAAAAAAGTGTCGTTCCTTACGATCGATTCGGTTACTGATCAACACGCCGGGGAATATACGTGCATAGCTAGTAACTTAGCAGGAGCGTCTAGTCGTAGCGCAATCTTAGCAGTTAATGGTATTTAATTAATGAGAGAAGCCCATTAAAATAGCACATAAACATTGCATTGTTTTTACGTAAATTTATATTGTTTTACACATCTACTTCCTTTTTCCACAATTTCCTTGCAAAAGTAAAGCGATAGTCGGACGAAATTTTGAAAGAGCATTCTTTGAGTCTTGATGATTGAATTTTTTAAAAATCTCGTTACTTTCTGGTTGGTTCTTTTACTTTTCACATTTTTAGTCAGTATATTGAACATTGGCGATGCAAGTTGATAGGTGACAGGTTACTTTGACGTTACGAGTGTCGTAATATTAATTCGCTGATTCTATTTTTTACATATCAATCAAACTAATTAAATAAATTGTAATTTTAAGTTTGTGCGTAAATAGAGAGACAATAATATTAATAACATCTGGAATAAATATACTGATAATTAATGTAAACTAGTACCTCCGCAAATCTTGGCGTTTTCATTTGGCGACAAGCCCGTTAACTCTGGAGAATCAGTGTCCACCGTATGCGCTGCTTCATCTGGTGATAATCCATTAGAATTTTCCTGGTTTTTCAATGGTCAACCAATAACAACTGAAAATAAACCGGAAATATCGATATCCATTAATAAGCGTAGAAGTACGTTAGATATCGAGGTAATTAAAGCAAACGACGGTGGAGAGTATTCTTGCTTAGTATCAAATCGAGCCGGTACCTCGAGCCACAGTACTTTACTCACAATCAACGGTAATTTTTAATCAACTCATTAAATTGGCAAATGTTCATTCAATTTTTATTAATTTCAAACTTTCCTGACCAAATTATACTTTCCTAATTCTATAAAGAAATTCCAATTTACATAATCGCTTAAAAAATATCATTATTGATACTCCTATTGCTATAATTATGAGAAGCCTAACAAAAAAAATAAAATCACCCAATATCGATATGATTTATGTAGATTATATAATCTAAGAAGATCTTGATCATCAGTTTTCAAACTTTTCTTTTAAAATTTCTAAATAAAAAAAACTTTTATTTACATATTAATAAGCGGGCGTTAAATTGTCAGGTGAAATACTATTATTATGTTTTGCGATTTATGATCAAAGTTAATGATCATCACTAGGAATCCTCGCGACACATTTTGTGTGGAGCTTTTAATAGATACCTATACATCTATATTTAAATAAAAAAGAATTTTTATTTCTTATGAAATAATGTGTATCCATATTACAAAGTAACTTGATATAAAAAATTTATAATAAATATAATATCGAAATAAAAAAAAAAAATGTCTTGCTAGTTTCTCCGCAAATCGTTTTGTCTACATTCGGTGATGGGCCAGCCAATTCGGGAGAATCGATGTCAACAATTTGCGCAGTTTCTCGCGGAGATCATCCGTTAGAATTTTCTTGGTACTTTAATGGAGAGCAGTTGTTAGCGAGCGAGAGACAAGATTTAGCAATTTCTTTCAATAAGCGCAGAAGCGTCTTAGAAATTGAAGCAGTGAGCGCAAATCATGCCGGGGAGTATACGTGCACCGTCTCCAATGAGGCTGGCTCTACCAGTCAGAGCACTCATCTTATCGTCAACGGTGAACATTCTCGTCTAATAAAACACACAATTAACAATTTTTCTACAATTACTCTGATATTGACCACTCCATGATTCCCATAACCCATAATAATCCGCAGCGAGAAAGAGAGAGAGAGAGAGAGAAAGCGCGCGAAACACAAAAATGAAATTTAGAGATGGTACATGGTTTAAAAACTATTAAAATAATAAAATTAAGTATTTTTTATTTATTTTGATAATAATGATACTAATAATTATAATAATAATTATGAAGGAATGAATGTAATAGTTGAATTAATTTAATTGGAATTTTACAACGATTCGCATGGGATTCCACAGTTCCACCTCAAGTTGGTCCAGTAAATATAGGAGAAGAACCTGCAAATTGGGGAGAACAAATCTCCGCAACTTGCAATATATTGAAAGGCGATAATCCGATTGAAATTAACTGGACTCTTAATGGCGAAGCAATAAAACCCGCAACACATCCAGACATAAATATATCGTCGAGCGGCAAAAAAGTATCTTTGCTAATAATCGATTCGGTATCGGCACATCACGCTGGAGAATATACGTGTGTAGCTAAAAATTTGGCAGGAATATCCAGTCGTAGCGCCATATTAGCAGTCAACGGTACCTTTTAGCAAAACGTTTTTGTAAATTATTGTCTTTGCAATAGCAGTCGCAGCTTATTATATAATAATAATAATAATTTTGTATATAACTATATAATTATATCCAGTCCGTATTCTGTTCTGTTTCCCTATTTCATCACTATCACTAATAAATTTGGCGCCTCCGATTTTTGCCTACTCGACCTTACTAAAAAAAAAGCTGTGTCTTTTGTATATGGTATTTGAGCCTGTACGGGTGTGTGTTATTAGTTGCCCCGCAAATCGTGCCATTCTCTTTCGGTGAACGGCCTGCCAATTCCGGAGAATCGATGTCAGCCACTTGTTCCGTATCTCTCGGCGACTATCCACTTGAAATAAGCTGGTACTTTAACGAGGAGCCTTTGACGGCGTCAGGCGCTCAAGACGTATCGATCTCCGCCAGCAAGCGCAGAAGCTTGCTGGAAATCGAGTCGGTCAGTGCTCACCACGCGGGCACTTACACCTGCTCGGTGTCGAACGAAGCCGGTGCTGCGAGCTACAGCACGCTTCTCGTTGTCAACGGTAACTACTATAGGCATGCCTAATTTGTTCAACATCACAAGATCTTTTTTGCGAATTTCGTCATTCCATGACTTGATGTTACACGACCTGCCAACAAATAGATGTATGTCTATTAACAAACTCCTTGAATCGCTTGCACTGACAATCTATATGATACATACTTGCTAATATATACTACCTATTCTTTCATCAGACATACATTATATTATGCACATGACACGTGTACAATAATTGTACATAATGACATTTGCCTATTGTGCACGATAAGTTAACCGCTTAACTTGGATCGACTTCGGCGAATTAAGCTCTAATTAAGCTCTTCATAATAATTATAAAAATTCATCAAATTGCATTTTGCTTTATTTTGCATGAGGCTTCAATGAAATTTGCACAGGCTACCTACCATACGGTTTCCTCGATCTACGATGTTTCAACATTTTTATCAAATTCCAGGTGTCCACTGTTCAACTTTTTGAGAAATTCAAAAACAATTATTTATTTAGATTATTCTCCTATAGGCGATATCAGTTATGTTTATGCTTATCAATCATCATTTGGTATCTGTGTTATTATTTAAAGATACCTAATCTAGACAGGTGGTGTTGTTGTGTTTGGCAATGCTAAAATGTACTTTAAAAGAGCGATTTATATCATAAATTTATCAATTAAATGATCATTTTTATAAGTTTTGAAATATGTAAATATCCAATTTTTATTAGTCATTCTATATTTCATTTAGTTAAGCAGGAAAAATGTTAAAATGTAGATTCTAAATTTAAAAATATGTTTTATTTTAAAAATAGTTGCCCCAGAAATCGTGCCATTTTCATTTGGCGATAGGCCGGTCAATTCTGGAGAATCAATGTCTGCACAATGCGCGGTTTCCGTTGGCGATAACCCATTAGAATTTTCTTGGTTTTTTAATGGCGAACCTATACCACGCGACAGCTCCGACGTACTTATATCCATCAATAAGCGTAGGAGTACGATAGACATTGAATCGGTTGATGCCCACCACAGTGGCGAGTACACTTGTTCAGTATCGAATCAAGCTGGTGCAACAAGTCACAGCACATCGATCGTCGTTAATGGTAATTTGATTCGAGCGTGCTGTACATAATAGATTTGCTGTTACCCTGCTGTTTTTTTTAACAAATTATTCTTTCTAGTAGATCTTTTCATTATTAATTAATATTTACTCTCCTTTTCCTTCTTCATATATTATATACATTTTCAAACATGAGAGATATATGTAACTCTGCCAATAACTCGAAACTATATCTATACACCTACAGAGGTTATTATTCCCACTCGCGGTAGCTCTAATAATATTAATATTTTAGATTGATGTCAACGAAATAGGTAATGATCATTCAGGAAGATGCAGCTCCAAGTTGTATTTAATAATTAAATTAGATTTTTATTTACAAACTATTTTTGTTGTTGAGAAAACCGGTCTTTCGTTTATCCTCGCAGTGGCTCCACAAGTAGGGCCGTTCTCTTTTGGTGACGATCCACTCAACGCTGGCGAAACTACGTCAATCACGTGCATCGTGACCAAAGGAGATTTTCCCTTGGAAATAGTTTGGCTGTTTAATAACGAAGCAATTGACTCTTCTCGCTCCGACATGATCGTAAGCGAAACTGGAAAGCGCACAAAGCAATTGACTATAGAATCGGTTGGCGCGAAGCACGCTGGCGAATACACTTGCGCAGCTTCCAATATTGCAGGATCAACCACCCGCTCGGCCATATTATCGGTCAATGGTATACAATTACATGTACAGAGTAATATTGACTTGTGTCAAAAAGTGACTCGTAGGGCTTAGGATGGCAGCATAGCGTAGTCATATAAAAGCACTCTTATTATTTTTAAATTAATCCTTTTTTATGTATATCTATATTTCTTTTTGAATTGAAAACATCTTTTTTCTTCATTTAATCCCAACCATTAATTTTGATTATCTCCTTCAATTGAGTTCTTACAGTATTATTGAAACAAATAAATCCAAACCAACAATATCGATATCCACGAATAACTTATTTTTTCAAGAGAACTTGCAGATAAAATATTTTAAATTTTTATAACGCTTTATATTTTTTAATGTCAAATAAATATGTAATGCAGTATTTGTCAAACTTTTTTACCGTCAAATGTAAAATGAAATTGTTTTCAGTACAACGTAAAAATAGACCATAATAATATGTGAATTATCGCATCGTTTTATGAGATGAAAAATAAATATATTTTTCTAGTTGCTCCACAAATAAATCCACAAGGCTTCAGTTTCGGGCAAGAGCCTTTGAACGCAGGTGAAATGGCAATGATTACGTGCGCCGTTATAAAAGGAGACTCTCCTCTCGATATCGATATAATGTTTAACGGGATACCGCTGAAAATGGATGGCGTTGTAATAACGAATAATGGAAAGCGAGCGAAACAGCTGTTGATAGAAGCCGTTGAAGCGAAACACGCCGGGGAGTACACTTGTGTTGCTTCGAACAGTGCTGGCTCGACTACTCGTTCTACCGTATTAGCTGTTAATGGTACAATTCGAAGAATACATACATCTATAATATGAAAGATATTATTTATATTTTTACTTATATTTATTACACGTCGTCACACTTTTTATATAATATAGTATAAGAGACCGACTCGCGTGGCTTGAATATCAAACTCGCAAATAATATTAAAACCCCCTTTATATAAAGTTCAAGTTTGCTCATTGCAATAAGGAATAAGTAGATTGCGGTGTGCGTGTGTGGGTTATTGTGGACGATGTGCATTTGAAGCAGAAAGAAGCAGAGATGTAGATGTACGTGTATACTGACTGATTTGCATTGATTACAGTTCCACCACAAATAGCTCCCTTTGCCATTGAGGAAGGACCCGTCAATTGGGGCGAACAAGTATCGTTTATTTGCAGCGTCTTGAAGGGCGATCGTCCAATGAAAATACATTGGAGCCTGAACGACGTAATAATAAGCCCGAAAACCCACGAGGGCATTAGTATTTCGAATACCGGAAAAATGATATCGCTCTTGAGTATCGATTTCGTAGACGCTCATCACGCTGGCAATTACACTTGTATTGCGAGCAATCAAGCTGGAGACGCGCACTTGAGTACACGCTTGTCCGTCAACGGTATACACACACACCTCCCACATACTATACGTACTCGCTCATTCATCACCTATTATTTTATCTATATATGTACACTCAATTATTCCCCTTTGTATATGGACAGTTGTGATTCTATATGATTGCTCGGTAGCTTTCAAATTTTTTTGTCTTTCTCTTGCCTTGATTGATCCGTCTTTTTCATCTTTAGCACACGACATTTCCCCCCTTATAGTCCCTTGTTCAACTTCTCGTGTAAGCGCATCTCAAAAGTGCGATTTTAGGCAGGTTTTCGAGAGAGGTTGAGACCTGAGAAAATCTAAAGGCTCTCGTACAATAATTTAAGCAAACCGTACATTAAAAGATAGCTTTTTTATTATTATATTTTTTTTTATTTAAAAACTAGAAATGATAAAATTTAAAAAAGCTGTTGTGGATGAATTGACCTATACAGTGTACTATTATTTGTTGTTAGTCGCACCTCAAATAGGAATTTTCACTTTTGGCGAGGAGCCGTTAAATGCAGGAGATACGGCCTCGGTACAGTGTGTAATTATGAAGGGAGACTCGCCCCTAGACATCAGCTTCACGTTCGAGGGAAATCCTATAGTTTCCGGCCAAGATATCATGATATCCGAAACTGGAAAACGGGCTAAGCAGTTGATGATCGATTCCGTAAGCGCTAGACACGCGGGGGAGTACACCTGCATTGCATCCAACATAGCTGGATCGACCGCACGTTCCGCGGTACTCGCGGTCAACGGTATATTTCATGTTACACAGCATGCTCGAGTCGATCGCGTTGCTGGTTTTACGTTAGCAAATCCAAAACAACAAGCAGCCTTCAAATCCTACTACCAAATAAAAACAAATTTCCCGCTATCAACAATATTATCTATGTGATAATTATATGAGGTTGCTTATTGCGGCGTCAAACATCTCGACTTATTTTCATGAATTCTCTTGGTCCTATAGGAATATTCTTCAATGATTGCATTTATTTAAACGAGTTACTATTTATTTTCTTTTTTTTTTTTATTTTATTTTATTTTATCTTTTTATCATGGATCTCGATCAACTTTCCAGTTCCGCCACTAATAGCTCCCATTAGTTTTGGCGATGAACCAGCCAACTGGGGTGAGCAAGTGTCCTCTATGTGCAGTGTCTTGAAAGGCGACGAGCCCATAGAAATCGAATGGACTTTGAACGACGAAAAAATTCAGTCTCGCTCGCATCCGGACATAACGATATCGAAAACCGGCAAAAAATTATCAGTGCTCAATATCGACTCTGTAACCGCTGACCACGACGGCAAATACACTTGCGTTGCGCGCAACTTAGCTGGCTCTTCTAATAGGAGTGCAGTTTTATCAGTTAATGGTACTTTGTTCAGTATTTGACAAAACACGATTTTTCATTATTTTTAATTTTAAAAAACGTTTTATTGATAATCCAAAGCTAATTTTTGTTTTTTTTTACGTATGTCTCCTAACATTTAAGTTAAACCTTTATAAGCATCAATCTTATCTTCACTAAACTGTGTTCAAAATCGTTTCATAACCTTTTCTTTCTTCACACTCTATGCCTGTTATGATTTAAAAATTTCGATGGCGATTATAATATCTTGCAGATTCTTTCTCTTTTCTCCAGAAATTAAAAATATTCGTAATTTCCAAACATAAATCAACAGTCCAGTTTTCTGACAAGTTACAAACTACTGTTTTTTTTTTTTTGCATTTTACAAAATCATTTCTCAGTGTTTTTCTACTTGAGTATGTGGTGTACGAAGGTCTTACAATATTTTAATTATAAAAAAGTTAGTCGTGAGAATCGATAATTTTAAATAATTATGCATCAAACTTCGACGTTCATAAAACCGAATAATTATTCTTCCGAATATATTTAGAGTGCAGTATTTCAGCGTATAAAAATTTACTAAAAATCAATTCTAGATTACACAAGTTTTTAGGTATTTCTGAACGAATATAAGGTATAAAAAGAAGAATAAAATTAGAAAAAGTAGATTTAAACTACTTTTAATTACACGATAATAAAAAAATAAAATTTAAAATAAAATATAAAGGGGGATGAGATTATCGAAAATATAAACAGTATAGGTAGATCTATTAACGTTGATCAGTCTGTTATTTGTAAAATACAAACAGTTGCTCCTCAAATGACCGCTCTGAGTTTCGGCGACGAGCCGTTAAACGCCGGCGACATAGCCTCCGTGACGTGTGCAGTGACTAAGGGTGATTATCCCATGAATATCGAGTGGATGTTCCAAAATCAGCCTATAGACGAAAAACGCTCGGACATTAGCATAACGAATCTGGGAAAGCATGGCAAGCAATTGAGCATCGAATCTGTGGGAGCGTCACACGTAGGAGAATATACTTGTGTTGCTTCCAATACGGCTGGCTCGACATCTCGTACGGCAATGTTGAACGTGAACGGTATAAATATTGAGCGAATTCATGAAAAATAATACGTAATCTTCCGTCTTAGCTTTCCGTTATATATAGTTATAAGATATCTTTCTTTCTTTTTTTTTCCATCACCCATTGAACCACGTATCCAGATTTCATATATCCAGCTGTACATTTTTATGATCGATAACTCAATACAAACAGTCTCACACAGGTTCTGCTTCCTTAGGTTTTATAAAGTTTATAATTCGAATAATGTAGGTCTCGAGTTGATTCCTAACGCGTACATTTAGTTGGAAATTATAAAACGGTTTTACACGATTCGAGCGAAATCCTGCCGCCAACTGGATGAAATAATTATTGTCGATTTTAAAAATATTGCCTGTAAAAAAGTATCTTTGAACATATACCTATAGTGCTATTCGTGTGTTATTTGATAACAGTTGCTCCGCAAATCGGGGTGTTCACGTTCGGTAGCGAGCCCGTAAATGCCGGAGACGTCGCCTCTGTGACGTGCGTAGTAACTAAAGGCGATTTTCCGATGGACATTAAATGGATGTTCCAAAGCCAAGATATCGGCGATAAGCGAGACGACGTAATAATATCAAATTCTGGAAAGCGTGGCAAACAATTGAGCATTGAAAGCGTTAGAGCAGAGCACGCTGGGGAGTACACGTGCGTCGCTTCAAATATCGCCGGTTCAACCTCGCGCACGGCTGTACTCGACGTTAACGGTAATTCATTTTATACATATGTAATATCTATTATCATCGACTTTACGAACAAACTGTTTTACCTGTAACTTTTTTCTTGAGTCACTAGCTAGTGCAAGACTTTATTCCGATACACGCAGTCTACCTTGATCTTTTTTTTTTTATTTCCTCCAAATTCTGACGTATACACTTATATAGAAAAATATATTGGTGATCAGGCATTTTACTGAGATTTCTTCAAACTTTTGCGCTAAATAATTGTGTGGTTTAAATTTGTCCTCTTCTCTGTAGTTGACTGCTCAAAACGAAAGATCGTCTCGTTTCTCTTACATATTCGCAAATCATTGATCGAATGGGGTAGGTATCTTACTTAAGGGAATGTGTGATTGGCAATCGCTGCACTTATCTGTAATGGTACCTTGTGTATACTTAAAAATAAGTTCCGCTTGTTTCACGTATTTTCAGCTCGTCCAAAATGTACATGAAAATGATCAACTTTAAGGTGAAAAGTGTAATTTTCATTATTTTATTTTAATTTTTAATTTATTGTTTGAGAGAATTAAAACGTTTTTGTTAAAATTTGATCAGATGATATAGCTTATATACGGCCAAGTTGTGTAAAAGGAAAAAAAATTAAAGTATTATAAATTGAGAATTGGTATAAAAAATGCTTGTTTTGACGACTTTTCAGTTCTGCCGAGATTACTTCCGTTTTCATTTGGCGAGGGGCCCCTTAATTCTGGCCAGGTTGTGACGGTACCCTGTGCGGTTATCGAGGGCGATCAGCCATTAAAGCTCCACTGGACTTTGAACGATCGCTCGATATCCCCGCACTCTGGTATTTCGGTACTAGATTTAGGAGAACGCGGAGCTATATTGAGTATTGGATCGGTCCAAGCCTCCCACGCAGGCACTTACACGTGCAATGCCGAAAATCCAGCTGGCAAACAGCAGCTCTCGGCTGAGCTCATCGTTAATGGTGTATATACCTATATATGATTCATCCTCCGTCTATAATATATACACGCTGTAGTTTCTCAAATTCTCATTTCAAATCTATTAAGCAATAGTAAAAAAGTCGATATTTTTATATATACCTATAACCGTATATAAAGCGCATGTGTACTTCAGTAAATTCGTAATATATATATATATATATTATATAGTACTCCGTTTAAATCGTTACATTTTCTGCATGGTATATTTTCGTGATACCAATGTTGGATCATCCACTTGAGGTATTCAATTTTCCAATTTTTCCAATCGTACAATATAATAATTAATCAAACAATTTTGAGAGTTTTCCAAAAGTTCTTACGATGTCTTAAATCTTTGGTTCGAATGTAGAATTTTATAATTGTTGTCTAATTTCCAAAAGTGCATAACTTTTTTAAAATTAAAAATATTTCCATATTCAACAAAAATAATCATAAGTAATGCTCAACTCTTTCAACAATGTATAGATTCTTTATTCTTATAAAAAATAAAATTCAAAAAGAAAAAATCATTATATAGCAGTGGGTGTAAAATCACGAGAGATATTATATAAGAAAGTATTATTTAATGACAGATAAAATAAATTAAAATAAATATATTTAGCTAAAGTAATAAAAATCATAGTAACAGTAAGATGATAAATCAATCAAAGCTAATGTATAGTAATAATGTAAATATGAATAAGATATGTACAGATATTATAGGGGAAGGTCGTTTAGTACGGCCACGCATAGCTATTTTGCTAATAATTTTCTATGGGATTGACCGATTTTTAATTGAAAAAAAAAAAGATTTCGTGCGCTGACGAATTTTTTAACATTAAAAAAAATTTTGTGACCTTATCTGCGTTAGAAGTATTTTCATCGATGTTCTTTTAAAAGTAGAGTTTTTCGATGTTTGAATAAGTGTCATCTGGGTGCGGTAAAAAGTCTGTATAACGATTACAAAATTAATTTACATGATGTATCATATATTCCGCGCATAAATCAAATAAAAAAAGTCAGGCTATCAAAATTAACTTTCTACAAAAGAGTATACCAGACAAAATGCTATTATCGAGCGTATAACTTCTGGAGTATCGTTATCGGTTTCGGATTATGTTACAATTAACTTGACAATAAAATATAATTGATCCGCCTGAACTGGTAGCGCGACGTATAATTTGGGAAGCAAGAAACGCTTGTCAATGGGCTTAGTACTTGACGACCTTTTCCAATATCTTGTGATGGATGTGAGGAATATATGAAAAGGGAATTCACCCTTGACAAGTAAATGAATGAAATAATGAAGTAGCTACGATGTTGCTGCTGCTGGTTGTTGGTTGGTGGCGGTGCGTGTTACATGGGTCATGTTGTGTGATAATGAAAATTTCCAGTAAATCCACGCATCACTCCATTCGATTTCGGAGCCGAGGAAATATACGCCGGGCATACGGCCCAAGTAGCTTGTATGGTGCTGTTCGGGGACATGCCGATCGAGATCAGCTGGAGGTTCGAGGGGAAAGCGCTGCCCCAGTCTATGAACTACAAAGTCAGTGAAGTAGGGCCGCGCTCGAGTATACTGCTAATCGATCCAGTAGAGCCGGGCCACGGAGGCAATTACACGTGTATCGCGAATAATACCTCGGGCAACGACACGCACCAGGCTGCCTTACGAGTCTACGGTTAGGTCACATCGACAGATATACCTGCACAATATCTCAATATTATAGTACATAAACTGAAAATCGGTCGCCCGCCCGCCCGCTCGCTCGCTCGTTCGTTCGCTTTGTTCTGATTATTATACCTATATTTTATGATGCCTCGAGAAATTACATATATATATATATATATATATATATATATATATATATATATATATATATATATATATATTATAAAAT
>JAPYZE010000264.1:0-63321 GCA_030522805.1 Leptomastidea abnormis
GAGAGAGAGAGAGAGAGAGAGAGAGAGAGAGAGAGAGAGAGAGAGAGAGAGTACAGTAGATTAGGATGTATATTTGCAGAATATGGTTTGAAGGAAATGTAAAGGCCCAAACACGTGTGTGAGCTTTTATTTTAATGATAGCAAGATATAAACACTGGAATTAGCTCGTGTTGCTTTATCTTAAACATATAACTGATTTATCGCTCAATAGACGCGCAGTAAAAGCAATATTTTTCTTTTCTTTTTAAGGAAACTTGTGTATTATATTATGATATGCGAGCATAAGATTAATATCTATATAGAAAACTGTTTACCTGGTTGCGATGTAAATATAATATTATAATAGTGAAAAAAAATATATCAATTTTTTTTTTCTCAAAAATTTTTGCAGTTAATAAATATTTTTCTTAACGATTTAACATAATAAATTTTATACTCGTTAAGATTCGTGTATCTCTTAAAACAGGATAGTTGAAAAAAAAAAAAAAAAAAAAAACATAAGGAAGCAAAAGGTACCAGATTTAAGTACATATAATCGTCGTGTAAAAAAGCGCGAACAAGTACGAAAAACATCACCACAGAAAAACAATTAAGCTTTGGGTTAAAAGAAAAAAAAAAGGTATTCGAGTTGAGAGACAAAGCGAAAGAGGACCAGTAAAATAAAAAAAAAAGGGTACCGTGTCCTCGGTACTTATATACATGCCAATCTTGACCAAGAAGAAGTATATAAAGTGTGTGGGAGGACCGAAAAAAACCGGTAGGTGCTTTCGAGCCTCCATACCAGGCGTCTATATGTACATGAGAGGAGAGCACAAAGATAGGACCAGCACTTAATACTTGCACTCACTTTTATAGAGCCGTAAGAAAAGTCTCGCTCTTCTTAGCTTATTGTTCCTTTAACATTTGTGAGTGTGTATAGCTTCTCCTATATACTATACATGTATAATATACATGCAAGGTCGTCGGCATTCCCTTAAAAGCAAGGCTAATTGCTCGTATATATATATATATTGGCAGACGCGATCGATTGGAATTTTATGTGAAGGGGAACAAGGGGTCGCGGGTCACGTTGCTGTGGATTTTCGAACCTTTTGGGATTCATTAACGGGCCTTTATAATTGCCCGCGCGCTCGCGCACGTGCGAGAAAATTCTGTGCGAGTGAGGTTGTTTATTGCGTTAAGGCTATATGTTGTATATATAGGATAGGTATAAGTTGATACTTGCTTGTATGTATATGTTTGCAGGATGTGTGGTTGATGTTGCTGGAATGGTCGGAAGTTCGAAGGATTTTTTAAGTTTTAAGTTTTTGCAAAAGCCTTTGATTTTTGCGCGGTGATGTTTGGTAGATTCTTTATTTTTTTTTTTATTTTTTTTAAATAGTGGCAGGGTGATACTTGTTTGGCTACTGAAAAAGGGTTGTTAATTTTTTTTTTCGGTGGGACATTGTTGTAAAATTTTTTTGTTAATTTGGGTACATAATTTATTTTTCAATTTTAATTTTACGGAATATTTTTAAGAAAGTTGAAGAATTGTATTTGGGTTGGTTATACAATAAATGTACAGTCCAGCTACTAAAACTAATTACTTCTCTGTTATTAAAATTTTTATTATAAAAATCTTGAAGATTTTTAAAAATATATTTTAAAATATTTTATAATGAACAGTTTTATTGTCAAGAAAGTACTTTTGGTTTCTTGTGTAAAATCATTTTAACAACGCTCTTAAACAAAGTACAAAAGTAAAATAAATAAATGAAAATATGAAAAAAGCTCTAAAAAGCTCTAAAAATTTTATACAAAATATCTATTTACTATTATGTTACTTTTAAATCAAAAATTTCTATGTCGTCAACTTGACATGAAAAGGGTATCTAAAGTGTGAACTATTCGTTAAAGTGTAAGGACCAACAACTTGATAACAGTTTAAATCTTTATTATTTTCTTGCATTGGCTCATCTTCGCTCATTATTAGCTTCTTTTTGAACACTTATTTGCTCGTAAAAACTAAAGGAATCGCCTTTATTGTTTTAGATTACCAGTTATTTCAAAGAGTTTTATCACGGACGTAATGTCAGTTTTAAAATAAGGGAGTATTTTTTCATAAAATGTTCAAGTATACAAACCAATCAGAAGTATCAATTATTTTAAAAGTGAGGCATTGTTCGAATTTTTGTGGTTTTAAAGTATAGAGATGAAAGAATAAAATACAAAAGAATGTTAAGGCTTTCTTTTTTTTGGTTCTTTTTGAAAAGAGAAAGGTATTTTAATCTCTTTGCAATTATTCTGACTTACATTTTTATATTTTATTGTAATAACGGATATAATTGAAGAATTATTGCTCGTAAAAATTCGTAAACGTTATAAAAATTATAAAAAGGTATAAGCTTGCAAATTGCAGTCTCAAAATAATTTGTTTCAAAAATCAATTGAAAATAATAATAATAAAAAAAAAGAAATTTTATAACAATAATGGAAAATTAAAATTATACAATTCATTCCACTCATAACATGTACATATCTTATTTGCTAATAAAAATTATTGATTGTTTTCTTGTATCGATATACAGTACCCTAAAAAATAAATATTCTCTTCATGACCTCAACATACTCGAAAAAATGGCCTTGACAGTAAAGTTTAACGTTATTGTTACAGTCCCAGAGAGAACAATATAAAAAAATATAAACTTTTTGAATTTTTAGCTCAATTGATTTTTCAGTAGATGCGGAATTGGGTGCTGAGAGTTTTGCGGTTACTTAAAACCCTTAAAGTTTACGCTCTTATGACTGTATGTAATCAACAAGCAGCTGTGAAAGTAAGAATTGGTAATGGTTATTCTTTACCGGTATTTATTGTTGGACCACCATAAACATCGTAATTTCTCGTTTCAAAATTGAGGTAAATTAGTACAATAACGAAAAAAAATAAATCGTTTTGTACTTTGTATACACCAAATAAAAATTATTCTTATTTTTTTTTTCCACTAAAACATAAATATTTTATTTCAAGTCAAATAACTCTCAGAAAATAAAATATATTTTTGACAAAAAGTTTGTATTTTTTAAACCAGTAAACAACACACGATAAATCGTAGATACGTATAGGTGGGCGGTAACATTAAAAAGGAGGACACTCAAGCAAGCAAATTCCTCAGTTAAAATCCCAGTAGTTGGTAGATGCGTGTAACTACTCGAAGCTTGCTTGTCCACATTAGCGACAAACTTTTATTCCAGCTCTTGGTAAATACCAATTACTCAGGTAGCAAATAAAAATAAAAAAGAGAGAGAGAGGGAGAGAAGTTAGTAGAGGTGGAGTAGACGTATGCGCGCGTGAATAATAATTTATCCTCTACACCTTTCAGACTTTCGCCAAACCGAGACATGTATACACACATACTTGAGCCAGCATCAGAATAAGTCGAGCAGAGAAGAAAAAGAAACCCCCCCCTTGGATATACTCACGGTGAGTTTTTCTGTAAAAGGGGAAAACTCGCGCGATCAAGGGGTATAGGGAGACAACGAGGTGGGTCGAGAAGCGGCGTATATCGAAAGACGACGACTACGACGACACACACACACACACACACGGGGAAGTCCCGACGTGCGAATGCGAACATAAATCCAAATTAGCGAGCGACATAATGTGTGCGCACGCGAGCTAACGCAGCACCTTGCTACTGCTGCTGCTGCTGCTACTGCAGGTGGTCGATTTGTGTTGTGTAGGAGTGGGAAGCAATCGAGAGAGAAAGAAAAAAAAGAGGGAGAGAGAGAATGATCTTCTCTTGGACCAATGCAAGGGGTATGTAGTATCGATAGCCAGGATCACCAAGAAGACGCTCTTCTACTGCTGCTTCTCACCTTTGCGGCATGCCGCGGCAAGTATATATATAAACCTCTTAACTCTTTACCTACCGATCGATCTTGCTCAAAGACGTTTTCAGAGAGAAGCTATCTGGATATAGTGTGATTTCACTTTACGAGAGAAGGACTCGTGTGGCAAGTTAAGCTCTTTGGAAATAGGGGGAGGGATTTACTTAGATATGCTTGCTTACTTGCTTGCTTACCGCGCTCTCTTTATTTACGCGAATGCGTCTTTCTTTTTTTTTTCTTCTCTTACACTATGGGGTTGGTTGGATGTGTATATGTATGTGAGAGTTGGATTGACGTGTTTCACGCGAGTGTTTTTAACTGAGCTGATCGGCTTGATCGGTGTGTGGAGAGAGAGAGTTTAACTTTGAGAGATTTTAACGAGTTCAGATTTACTGAATGGTTTAAAATCAAGGGATTTTTAACTGATTATCTTATGCTTTGTAAGGAATTTATTTGAAATTTTATTTAAGATTATTTAAATAGAGAATATAAGTACAAATGTATTTTTTATTGTGGGCTTAATTTTTTTTTTTACTATTTAATTTTACATTTAAATGTAAAAATATATTATAATTGTAATTAAGAAAATATTAAATTGGTTATTATTTTTATTATTGATTCGTATTAAATAAAAATTGTACATACACAATAATTGATTTGAGCTTTCAATATTATCGTTTGCCAAGCCCGATGTTTTGAGCATGTACCGACATCTACCCAGTCAGTGCGGAACCTTACAATACTCAGTCGATAGAAAGTATTTACAGTGTGTAAAAAAGATCTCTAACTTTTACCTTCAATAATATTAATTATTTCAATAATATCGATTTTTTCATTTAATTAATTACATTATAGATATACAAGTAGAAAATTACGCGTTTGGTGTATTCCTTTTTGACTGTATAAGATCACTGATATACTTTATGTGATTCTTCTAAAGATGTCACTACTATACTCATTTGAAAAATTATTAATATTAAAATAATTATTAACATGAATAAATTATTATTAATCATTTTATATTTTAAAAACCCCAATCTGATTAATAATGCAATAGTTAAATGCACATCCATAATAATTAATTATTAAATATTTACAATTTTTTTATTTAACAGAATAGACAAACATTTTTCAATAAATGCAAGTTTAAAATATTTATAATTACAAGAGATTAATAATTTATTTATTTACCTCGAATTATTTGAATAAACTACTAAAAAATTGAGTTCAGAATGAATGTATGTTGTCGACGAGTTGCCATGGTTACAATAGTCAAAGTGACTCAGGACAGTACTCCATGTAACAGTATTCATTTTGATATTGGTTTTTTAATAATCTTCTATTTGACGTGCTGTTGTGAATTGTAAATATTGTTGTAAATCTCAGAAAAAATATTGATCTTAAAATATTTTAATTAAAAATGATGTCATTGTGTTGTTACATAAAGAAATGTTGAATGTTGTTGCAGTTTAGACAATTTATGAAAAAAAGGTCATTAACATGATATTTAAAGAATATATAAACTCGTAGTTTATTATTTATAAAATAGCAAGACAGGTATTTATTTGATTAATAATTGAATCTCTATAAATTTTTTTTTCAAATTATTTTATATTACATCACCTATTTTGAATAAAAAAAAATTTCAGGTTAGAAAAAATGCAATCGAGAAGATCATCTCGAGATTCTAATAAATCTCGATCAATACGTAAAAATAAAGATATAACGAATGAAGTAGAAGAAATATCTAGTCAAAGTTATGCAGATGATTCTGGTGATCATTTACGTAAATCACATAAGGTATTGATTTTAAAAAAATATTATATTTTTTTTATATTATTAATAAATATTAAAATATCCAAATAAAATAATATTAAAAAAGTGCAAGATAATAATAAAAGTACATTGCAAAAGTCAGATAGATTTTCCCCCTAATTTAAATATGTAAACGCATGACTTGAATTTCATAAAACATGTAACTGCCTGCAGCATGTGCGAGTACTAGTGCAACGAAGCGCTTTTGGGTAGTAATAACCGTACCGGAAAAAGCGTTAGAATTTTGAAAACATTGTATTTTTAAAGTTGAATAAATTGCTAGAAAATATATATATATTTTTTTTTTAAATTGGTAAATAAAATTCTCGAAGAAATATGTTGTTTTTGTAACTTATAAGCTTTAAATGAAAATAAAGAATTTTTTTAAAATAAACATCTATTATATAAATATATTTATTTTGAATTAAAAAGAAAATTTTATGAAAGAAACATCTTTTATCATATGCACAGGCTAAAAGAACAACACACTCATCAAAAAAAGAGCAAAAGACAGATGATGATACAGAAGATTATTTATCCGACATTCGAGGCAAAAAAGAAAAGTCAGGTAAAAAGAAAGCAAAGTCATCGGAATCAAAGGAAAGTACCGAGGAAATATTGTCCGACGAAGAATATGTTGGCAAAGATAAGAGAGCTTTGTCGCATAAAAAAGGTAGGAAACGCAGAAAATCCACGAGAACAAACGAGAGCAATTCTCATGAAAGTACAGGGGATAGAGACTCGTCCTCAAAAAAAAGTAGTGCAAGAAGTAAGCGAAAAATGCATCAAGAGCAAGGTAAACATATATACCTTTATCTTTTTTTTTTTCATGTAATCTAGCCCTATTCATTTTTTACATACACATAATACGGAAAAAAGTAAAATCAGCATGTTATTGAATTATTCATCTCCAGAAAAAAAAAATAAAATACAAAAAAGCTAAAAAAATATCTATAAAATTTCAGAAAAACCAAGTGAAGTTCCAATCACGGAGATTTTGAAAAAAGCTCAACAACAACGTACAAAGTACGAAGAACCAGCTCCTTTAGCCGAGCTTACAGCCAGTACCGTATACGTACAAGACAGAAATGGTTTCAGTGCTATCAAGATACCCGGTAAAAACTCTAGACGTGGATCTGTAACAATGCCATCAGCTACTGGTGCAAGGCCAATCGAAGCGGCTATTGTGTTTCAAAAAATATGGAGGACCAGTGGATTTATATTCCAGGGTTTACTTGCTGGCATGGCTATGCTACATTTGATTTTCGTAAGTGAGATGTGAAGATTTATATCAGAGGATCAGAGATAAGTGGATTGATCAAGTTGATTGTATTTTTATTATTTTTTTTTTTTATTTGCAGATGCATACGTATTTTGAGAATTCAGAAGATTTTGCCAGTAGCTATTCTCAATTGGTTGAGATATATGGAAGTTGTTTTTCATTCTTGATAGCTATGTGTCTTGTTGCCACTTTTGATAAGTAAATGTTACAAAAGATTTATTTTTTTTTCTATTTTTTAAAGATCTTACATCTTCTATAAATTTTGATTATTCAATTTTCAGATTTGACTTAGCTCACATAGGAAAAGATCACATACGTCAAATTTTTCAATATCACTTTAAATCCGTATTAGCATTTCCATTGTACATAGCAGCATTTTCCTTACATCAATTAACTGCAAAAGTCGACGATAAATTAATGTTACTTCGTTATAATACAAACAACACCAATTATCAAAACATCGATTACAACGTAATTATAAAAACTAAAATTTTTTTAAAATAACTAAATCATTCAAATTCCATATTGTCTCTTTGTCAAATCAATTTCATTAACATAACTTCCAGCACTTCACCCATATAGACATTGGAATTGCTGAGCTTAAGACCTGGCAAAGGATGACCGTATCAAAGGACATACTAGCTGTGCTTGGTTGGATCTTTGCCTCTATTGGTAATCGTGAGGACATGCTACTTGAGCATCTTCAAATTATGTCCAAGCATGCGGACAATGGTCCTATGTGATTGTCATCTCAATAGTCTCATTCAGTGATGATAATGAGCAAAGGATGTTTAATTATTGATAATTTTAGGAATGCCTTGTCGTGAATATCTATTGATTTTCTGATTGAAAACTGCCTGTACTCTTTTTTTTTATTTTATATTGTGCAATATGAATGTTGTATTCGTTTTTATAATGTTATTTGAAATTTATGGAAAAAATATATGTGAATATTTGTGTGGATTTACTTTTAATGGAATATAGTTGTATGTTCGTACAATAAAATTTTACTTGTGATTTTTTAAATGTATTTTAATGTGCATTACATTTATTATACATTTGTTTTATATTGATAGCATTTTAATATATTACGTTTCAGAATTTCCAGTATAATTTGTAAGCTTAGCAGCTGAAATAAGTGGACTCATCAAAAAAACCGTTGAAGCTTGTAACCAAAAAATTTCGTTAATAATTTCAAATATTTCAGTACTTTTAAATTTGTAATTAAGTTTTATCATCTTTGCTTCCAGAAGGTAATTCATTGTTTTGTTTTAATGACTGATTAAATGAATCTATCTTTTTCTTTTCTTTTTTGAAAAATTGCTCATCTTGAACCTTAACCTTCATACGATTGTTCAGAATCTAAATGAAAGAAATTTTAATTATAAAGTAGAAAATATAAGTTTCAAATAAATTACCTCTTTAAGACACTTTAAATTTTTTTCCAAACGCGCTATTTCCTCTTTAATATCCATTTAATATTTTATTTTTATTATAAAACTAGTAGTTATGATCTTTAATATAAATTTCATTTGAAAGCAATTAACTGACGTTGCTTAGTTTGATAAATAATGTAGACTGACAGATAAAATTTTTTTAATTATATCCGAATATTACATTTAAAATTAGATTAAAATTAAAATAAAATTTAATAACTACGATTGACATTTATTAATACAATTTTTTGCTGCATTGCATACAATAATTAATATAAATAAATAACATTTAAAATCATGTGTCAAGTTTTTAAATTAATTAACTGACTTTAAGATACGGATGTAAACTATAAATGATACACAAAAATGAATTCATATAATATATGTTTATATTAGCAGGAGAACTAACATGAATAAAGTATAATAAATTCTTTTAAAGCAAAATTCCAATGGGAAATAGCTTATCTTCACCAACGCAGAATCTTTTATTTGGTTTTAGAAATTGGATCGACTATTGTAAAATAATTCTAGATAATGGTTTGAAATTTATTGTGTTCACCCTCTTTTTCCTCTTTTAAAAAAATATCGACCGCAACTGTATACGGATTTCATTAATTTAAAAAAAAATCACTTTTAATGAGCAAAGAAAAGCTTCAATTAATTAAAAAAGATTTTTCTTTTTCATTATAATATTAAATTTTTTTCTTCTTCATTCTTTAATTTTCTAAATTTAATCGAATTTTTTGAAAAACCCCACATTATTCCAATTCTCAAACTAAATTCTACTCTCTAGCCTCAAAAGAAACGAAAAAAAAAGAAATAGTCTACCGAACGTCCCACGATCGCAATCCTAATCTTGAGCCGAAGCGACGAAAATTCGCCCCGCCAATATATACCTACTCACGACGCGTCGAATCCCAAGCCTTACTTCGAAATCGCATTAGCCTGGCTGATGCGCACAGCAGCACAGCCCCGCGTGCTGCTGCCGTGCTAAATTTTCGTCAGCTCTTCTTGAAAAAGGAAAATCCTCTTTTTCGATTTCACCTCGTATCTTCTCGTGAATAGACGTATTACGGAATCGTTAAAGCTACCTTAGAAATGTAAGATAGTATTTTTATTTTGAGGTATATCGCACTTATTAACTGATTTTATTTTAAAAAATAAATTCTAGCATATATGTGCCTCTACTGTCAAATAATAATAATAAAAATAAAAAATAATTTTATATTAACAAAAAATAAAAAGGCAAGCTTTACACAAACATAAAAGAACAGTCCAAATGCAAGCTTGGCCACTCCATCGTCCCTTTTTCCAAGCCCTATAAGCTCTCCCAAGCTCTACAACCTTTTGCGTATATACCTTTTTTTTTGTCGTTCCAACAACTTCAAAGGGAGCGAGAGCATCCACGAACGACGCGCTTGGATGGCTCAGTTTTTATACTCTAACGTTCCGTAAGATCTGACGAAATGAGAACTAAAATAAAAAAAAAAAAGATATGCGACAAGATATAGGTATAAAGGCTCAAAGTAAAAGAGCAAAGCTTTTACCAAATCTTTAAAAGTTTGAAAAAGAGACCAAAAGAGCTTTACGCATCTAATATGAAATGCAGACTTTGATCAAAATATTGACAAATATATTGCACTTTGCGTATGATAAATGTGTGTCTTTCAAGCATGTGAATAAACTTGAATAAATAACTGTAAATTAAAAGCTTACAGTGGCCTTGACGGTGGCGTTTGCTCGATTTTTTTTTTTTTTTTTAAGACGTACGTAAATGTTTGCTGTTTACGTCATGATCGTTAAAATTTTCGTATAGATAAGCGTATTTTACAATTATACATTGTTGACTTGGATATTCCACTCGTTATTTTTAGTACAAGAAAATATTTATTAAACGAAAAGATTTAATTTTAAAATTTTATTACATTAAAAAAAATAAAATCGTCAAAATCATCCAACAAGATTATAAACTCACTCTAAAAAATTTAAAATAGCCATTTTCAAAGAAAATAAATAATACATCAACAAGTTGTCCCAATAGACAAACCCGTCATTCCCTATAAGAAATTTATAACGTCCAAGTCGGAAATAAAGTCCCTCAGCGAACATCACGTCGCACGCGGTACATAAAATTTTGCAATATACCTATACCTTTACGCGTAAATGGCCTTCGAGCATATACCGACTGTATATACATACATATGTGCATGATAGGTATCTCTCTTCGATATACCGATGATGATAATAATGGATAGCTCGCTTTAACGTTTATATGCGATTCTATCTAGCGATATCAATGCGTTGAAGCTTCTCGGGTAGTTTCAGCTAGCTGATCGTAAAAGCTTTGTGTATGTGTATGTTTATGTTTATGTGTGTACAAGTATGTATACGTTGGATGTGTGAAGACCCTCATATAAGGGTATTTACACCTCCATACTATTGAGAGAACGGAATGTAATGTCGGGTTATTGAATGCTGCTATATTGGCGCCAAAGCTTTTGTTTGCTCGTTCTTTGGATTTTTTTTTCTATCTTTGTTTGCTCATGGAGCTGACTGATGTGTGAGAAAGAAAGTATGTACATGATGCTTGATCAAAGTGGCCAAATGTTTGACTTCTTTTTTTTGTTCTCGATGGTGATTGAACGAGGTCATCTGAAAAAAACGCTGTGATAAAGGTGACCATTACAATGAATAAGTTTCTCTTGAAATTCTCGATCTTTTACTATTTGGTCTTTTTTTTGAGTGCTTTGTTATGAGAAAAAGTTTGTTAAGTTTATTTCAACAAATTTGTTGATTAAGTTTAAAAGCGGTAATGTAATTAAAATATTTTTTGAGCGATATTGTTTAAATAATTTTAAGATTTGGTAAAAATATGACTTGACTTCATTTTGAGCTTTGATGGAAATCACTATCATCGTAAAAACGAGACAATTTAAAAAAAAAATATTTAATTTTATAATCAATTAATATTCTTTGTGGTGGTATCAGTGGTATGAAATAAATAATACATGTTTAAAGTAATTTGTTATTTATTGAGCAAAATATCATTAAACAGGTGTCATTTTACAAATTCATTTACAAATTTGTATTTTAAAAAATAATTAAAGCTCTGCATTCTATTTATATGGGTTTTTCTTGCACTTTTTCTTTGATTTTGATAAATGAATTTCTAAACAAAATATAATATATTTTACATAAATTATAGTTTTGTATACATGGATTTTCTCAAATTTAGTATAATTCAAAAATATTATAACTGTACAAAAACTTACTTGGATTATGTCTTTTAACACATTCTAATATTTCTTTATTGTCATACCAACATCCATTAGTTGCACAAACTGGAAGAAGTACTTTGCTAGCAGAACATGGCTCCTTTACTGTACAATCTTTATCTTTTCCTTCTTTTTTATTTTTCTTACAATCAACAATTATAGTTATTAATATTACTAAAAATAAATAATTATTTTTTTAATGCTTATACTAGTATCATAGATTTTTGACAAATTTTTATTAATCAAAAGATATAAAAATTCTTTTACCACAAAAAATAATTAAAGCAGGTGATTTTAACATTTTAGCAAACTATTAGAAAATTTAATATTAAAAAAGAATTAGTTTTGTAATATATGTTTCACAAGTATTTTGTAATATTTATTTGAACAAATTTTAAAAGTCAAACAAGCAACGTACAATACACACTTTTTTCTTTGCTTTTTTTAAAAGTCAACTCTAAGATCTTGAAACTAGTGCACAACTGTAAACTTAAAAAAATATCGCAGAAAAAATAACAAAAGCATTTTATGAATTATGCGTGATCAACAAGCTACTTCGAACGTATTAGAACAAGAAACAAAGAAAAATCGAAATAAAATGGTAAATCAGAAATGGTAAGATATATTTTTTATTATTTATTAGGTAAAACTTTAACAAAGTACAGATTAGTTAATATATATTGGTAAATAAATAAAAATTATAATTTGAACATGTGGCCAAAAGTATTAATATGTCCCATCGCAAGTTCCTTCTCTAACGAAATGGACACCTGAAAATATATATAAATATAGATCATTTATTGTAATTTAAAAATTGTTTATCAATGTTGATACACTTTTAATAAATATAAAAACTATGCATTTTTATAAAACTTACTTGAATCGTATTTTGTAACGCATTTCAATATTTCTTTATTGCTGTAAGAACATCCATTGTTTGCACAAACTGGACGATATATTTTAGAAGCTGGACAAGGTACTTTAACTGAACAATCTTTTTGACAATCGACAATCACGAGCATGAAGAATACTAAAAAATAATTTTACATTTATTATTATTCATTATTTAATTGCATATTTTATAAGAACAAAGATATTTTCTTACTGCAGAATACAATTATAAACACTGATTTAATCATTTTGAAAATTATATAAATTTATTTATGCAAAGTAACTTTTTCAAGAATTAAATAATTTTAACAAGATAAAAACGCTGAAGTACTAAAAATTTAAGGATAAAAAAAATATAAGTATCCGCTGTATATATACCGTACGAATTTTTTACAATGTTTATTCAACTGGTCCCCGAAGGTCATGAACAAGTAAATTATTATAAATTAATAAAAATGATTTATAGATAGAGTAATCATTCACTTCATTATTCTTTTTGTTTATTACAAATTACTTTATTTCCATTACTTTAAAATCTCTAATTTTTTTACTTCTAATGAATGTAAAATAATAAATATAAAACAATAACACTAAACAATATAAAAAATTATTAAAACAATTTTTTATTCATATACTGCAAATAACTCTAAAATCTAACGTACTTTCCCACTTAATAAAGCACTCCATTTAGCATCCTTGAATAGTTAATTATATATTTCATAAATATTGTAAAAAATAAAAGAGTTGTAATGCTATTATCCTAATGTGTAAGCGTAATTTTGGCTGCGTAATGTAATAAATCTCTAATCTTAAGCAAATTACAGTCGTCTCATAAAACTTATCGGTATTCCCAATACACACGCATTTTATATAAGTCAAAAGTGGACGTGCGCCTTATTATATTTTTGAATACATTGCAGAAGTATATAGAAGCTGTACCTATACAAAATTTAAACTTCTTTTTCAAAGCGGTTTACTAAGTAAATTTATATATTTAAATTGATATTTTTAAAAATCTTATTAAATTTTGTTAGAAGTTTTAAAACAATACAGTGAAGTAAGGTAATTATGTGTAGAAAAGCTGTGTACTCCGTACATATTTAATGTAATTAAAAATAAAACTGCGTAGGCTATTTACGCGTTAATATTTTTCTATAACAAACAAATCTAAAGATTAAAAAGTTTTGCAAAATTTTTCAAAAAGTAATTAAAAGTTTGAAAACGCTTCTAAAAGAATGCAACAAATACTGCGAAGGTTATTTTTTAACGCTGTATGACACATATTAATATTTTTTCAAATACAGCTACAAATAACTATGTCATATTAGTGTAAAAATTTTTCCTACATTTAATAGCTCATACGTTAATATCGACACGTACGATGGCATTTTTGGTCACGTGAAGAGCGAACTCATCCGTCGTACGTCATAATATTTTTCAGTAAGAAGTAGACCTAAATGTTTGAGAAATTCTTAAAAAAATTGATAAATTTTCAAATGCTTATGAAATAATACAGAAAATAATGCGTACAATAATGCATGTGCATGTACACATCGCTTGGTGCAATAAAAAATAAATTAAAAGATAAAATAGCGAACTCAATTATTTGTTCTTAAAAAATATTTATTGCAAATTATTAATATTTTTAATATTATAAATTTTTTTTAAATAGAGAAGGTGAAATGAAGATAATTGCAAATGGATTTCTTAACGTATGAACTTTATAAGCAATTCTCAAGTCCAGTGCTGAGGCATCAGACTTTGCTTGAAACAATTTTTGATTCATCTAAAGGTCAAATAATTTTTTTTTTTTTTTTAATGTTAACACAAATTTATATGACAAAAGAAAGTATTATTTATTATTTTAAAAAAGCTAAAAAAAATATAGTTAGATATTCTGTTTTTTAATAATATAAATTAGTGCTGTTAGTCACAATATATTTATTTAAATTGTTTCATGATAAATACGTGGTAAAAATGTTAATTTTATATTTTTATTTTATAATAGATTTTAGAAAATTTACACCCTAATAGTTGAGTTTAATGAATACATTTTTTATAAATATAAATTTTTTTCTGTCATGTTTTTATAAAAGTTCGGAGAATTTGTTAATTAAAATCTTTTTAAATTTTTCTTAAATTTTATATGAGAAGAGGAATAAATAAAGTATGTGAAAAATAATAATTAAAAAATAGTTTTAAATATACATCATTTATTGAGAACAATTTATCAATTTACATTTCATTACATTTATTTTCAACTCCAGAGTTTTATGAATCTTTTGAAATTTACATGTTTTACATAAACAAATTTTTATAGTACGTGAAATTATTTAATACAAACAACATTTTGATTGTAATATGTTGTTTGTATTAAATAATTTCACGTACTAAAAATAAAATAATGCCAAATTAATTCTTCTTCAACTCTTCACAATGGTCGTTAACACTAAGATCTGAAAGATCTGAAATATATGTGAATGCAAATTATTTAGCACAAGTTAAATTTATTTTTTTAGTCAATACATTATTGTATAAATATTTGAATATTTTTATGTAAAATCTTACTTGTATTATTATCCTCTATTCGAACACATCGTAATTCTGATAAGGAATTATAATAGCAACCGTTGTTTCCGCAAACCTTAGGTTCATCGTCATCTTTTTTAACACATTGAACAGGTACATAGCAGTCGGGATGAGGTGCACGCTTAGGCTCAGATAGAGGCTTAGCTTGAGAATCGGCAGCTCGACCATTTATAGATCCAAAATCAGAAGGCTTTGAAGCACATGATCCTTTTTTAAGATCTGAAACAAGTATAAATGCAAATTATTTAATACAAGTTAAATTTTTTTTTAGTCAATATATAAGCGTTTTACAAATATTTGAATGTTTTTATGTAAAATCTTACCTTTTTTATTTTTTCTAGCACAATGAAATTCTGAATCGTTATATAAACAACCGTTGCTTGCACAAATTTTAGGTTCATTTTTTATAATATTACAATGATTATCTTTAGCTTTTACATCGCAGTCAGGATGAGATGAAGGCTTAAACGATTTTGAAATATCAACTATACCATTTATACGACCAGTCTCAGAATGACTCACAGTACATTTTTCCTCTTTAACTTCTGTAAAAAAGTAGAAAGGCATATTATTTAATATGAGTTGCAATGGTGACGATATTTTTATGTTGCTATAACAAATAAATAAATTTTTTATTTTAAATCTTACCTGGTCTAAGTTTTTGCACACATCCCAGCGCGTCGTCATTATCATATGTACAACCATTACTTCCGCAAACAGTATCACCCTCACGGGTTACTTGGCATCCCGTTTCTGCTTCAGGAACGTAACATTCATCGCCACGTCGAAGTTCCCTACAATTCACAATCGCCAAAAATGAAAGTACTGAAAATAAAAATTAATTCATAATTTACTGTGTATTTGCTTCATTTCAATTTAAAATAAAAACATATTTACAATTAAAAAGAATATTTCAGCAGCTGTTATTATTAATATATTATTGTGTCGAATAATTAAAATGTTCTTACCACAAAATACAAAGAAAATGGCTTCTTTTACCATTTTAGCAATATTTTAATAAAATTCAAGGCTTATTAAAATTTAAATTTCGAACAATCAAATAGCGTTAATTTTAGAAATTTTCAACTACTGAAAATCTACTGAATCAACACAGCTTATTCTTGGTATTTATATTGTTTGAAAATATTTTATGATGTTCTAGAACAAACGAAAAAAATCATAAACAAAATACTTTAATTGTCTTGTTTTTTAACTTAATTTATAGTATTTTAAGAACGTTGTCACAAAAATAAAGTGATAATGCTCAAAAATAAAATAAATACATACATTTGATCAAGGTTGTACGAAAGTATGTGTATTATTTACTTGTATATGTTTTGCAAGAATATTTTTATAAGTATTTTTATTTATTCTGTGAACCAGCTTCCTTTAATACTAAATTGTAAATATACTTTTGTTCCTTAAAAAAAAAACGTCATAATAGAATAAGTTTTGAACAATTAGTGTCAAGTGGCATAAAGAAAACATAATAACGCAGTACACTGAAACTTTTTTTTTAATAATTAACATTCAATAATATTATTACAACTCCTGATATATCCTAGAAATTTTTTTTTTATATAAGCCGCAAAAAAACTTATTTTTTCCATTAGCAAAAGTCGTGTGTACTTTCACGTACTTTGCAGTGACGCCTGTATGGTTGGCAACCCAGTAACTTTCACATCAGATGAGTCTCTCACGATTGCAGATTGCGCGGAGTACATATTAAGCATTCAATGCTGTCATCAAATTTATGTTTTGGAATTTTGCAAGTTGTAATTTAAATTTTGTTCTTTTAAGCTAGCCAAATTTGCTTCAATGTTTTTGTACTTTTTAGTTGATTAATTTATAATGATACTCAAGTATAGATTATTAATCAAAGCTGTTTAAAAATGTATCCATATATATATTTTTTTTTATGAAGGCCACGAGTTTCTAAACATAACTCTTTTTACTAGCTAAAAATAAGGTTTCAGTTGAAAATAAAATAAGAGGTCATAAAAATAATCATTCGAGAACAAAATATTGTTTTTTTTTTCTTTTATTTGTAACAGAATATCAATTGATATGTACAATATTTATAAGATTGTCTCTAAGTACTAATTAGACAACTATTATTTTTATATATTTTCGTACATATGATAATAGTAGTAATCGCATAATGAATAATATAATATTGATAATACAATATTTATTAGGATAATCGTAACAAAATAATAGTAAAATAGGTATCAATTTTTTATTATGATTTATTAGGCACGCCAATCTACTTACAGCAATATATTTATTTCTTTATATAAATTTTATATTAAAAAGCTTTTTTGTGTCTCAGCGAGAGTAATAATAGAAAACATGAAAAAATTTATTTGATGAATATAATAGTAAAGCGTGCAATAGTATTTTCTTCGCTAAAAAGACATACGCGTACTGAATTTAAATAAAAAATTTATCAAAAGAATGTCGTCGATTTTTTTTTTCGCTTTTACAATTGCTAAACATTACAACTTTGAATCATAGATCACAACTATGTACACGGGTTAAAGATATCGTTTGCTTATTTTTTTTTTTTTTTTTATCAAGGCACTGAGTACAGTTCTTTAATAGCTTTAATTGCTATTTGTTTGCTTATTTTTTGCGCATTGACAACACTTTAATTAATACTTTTTTTATCATCTTTCACAAGCAAAGATTGAAATAAATTAAGAATAGAGTTTAATACTATTTTGACACACCTATTTTATTTTACCGGAAAGTTTTTGAAAATTTATTGATATTTTAGGTATGCGGTCAATTAAAAAAAAGTATAAAATTACATTTTTTGAAAAATATTTTTCATTTTAGTAATAAATATAAAAATCAAGCTGTAATAGTTTGTGTTGGCGCAGCGGTTATAATTTATTTATTCATTTAGATTTTGTAAAAATAATCTCAAGCTGGCAGATACGCTTCTGTAAAATAATTTATAGTTAATTGATCTTCAAAGATCAAAATCAATTAACTTTTTACACAAATTTTTTTATTTTATTTTTTTTTATTAATTTTTTTATATTTTTATATTTTTATTGACTAGTATGGGCCTCCACAGGAATTCTGCAGCTTTTGTTGTACACATACTTTTTTTTTGCGCTGCTGTTAGTGTTTAAATTTTTGCATCGCTTTTGACCCTATACGTTGTTATCCTATATATCAAAGCAAAGTAAACAAAGAAACAATATTTTTTAGAAATAATTTAAAAAAATTGTTTGCTTAACGTTAGTAAATATAAATTATGCTCGATAAAATATAAAAATTTCAATTATTGCCATGCATACTACGAAATTACGATGAGTACAAATTTAGCGAAAGATCTTTATTTGTGCAAAATTCTTAAAAATTGCAAAAAAATTTTATATTCAAAAAAGCGTACATTTGGCAGTATCAGGTATATAAAAAAGACTAAGCCATTCGACAGTTCAGGCTACGGATTTGATAGGGTCGAGATATTCAATATCTCTGGTACTACATGATACAATTGTTGCTTGTGTTTGTTGAGAATTTTTTTTTTTTTACACAGATACACAAACAGATATTTTTTTTATATTTCTTTATCAATAATTCGTTTCGATTTTTTCAAGCATCGAGTTTAGCAAATAGTACAAACAAATTATTTATTTTCGATAAATGTTCTTTTTTTTTTTATATTACAAACGTGTAGTAAAAATTTTAGTTGTACCGATTAGCTTAAAAAAGTATTCGCATATATTTATTAAAACTTTGGTCTCTTTTTTTCTAAGAATAATATATATTTGAATAAATAAAATTTCTTAAATTATTTACATGTAATTTCTGAATTTTAAAACTAGAAGACATCAATGATGTAATCAATACATTTAAATTAAATCTCTTAACATCTCTAAAACTCATTATTTTACAAAAAATTTAATCTTTATCTTTTTAAAATAATTTAAAAAAAATAAAAAATTTTTTTTTAAAAAATATATCAATAACATAAATATCAATAAATTACAATCACTATATCTTCCAGCTTTAAAATTCAAATATACAAACTCAATAAATACGTTAAATAACACCGCGAATTTTTTTAAAGCAATCGGCACTTGATTTTTTTCTCCGTCTCACCCGAGACAATTTTGTTAATTTCTGCATCGCAAAGGCTATCAATGTTAAAAGGTCGTTATTTTTTTTTTTTTTTTTTTTTTGACGTATCGTTATTAATCGTAGTAGCGCGACCACGTAATCGACTCTCTCGGTCCCCTTTAGGATTCCGGCGTACCATCTGGTTCAATAAAAGATACCAGATGATTTTAAAGGGACCGAGAGGAGTCGCGCTACTACCTTACGTCCTATCAGGCCGGCTCCTGTGCGTAACGGCACCAGGAGTGCCCATTGTTGTTAGCCTCGACGAAAAGCAACTCTCAGTCGTCAAAGTCGTGCCTGAGCTTGATATAAAGGCAGGAGCCGAGCACGATACCAAATACCTCAAGGACGCATAGCCCGAGACCCACTGCTCCAAGAATTATCAGGTGGTCCTTGGTCGTTTCGATGAATTTGTAAATGCAGCCCTGCAATATACGATCATTTTTGCTATGGGTTTTGAACGAACTTGCCGGATGATGGTACTTTATTGTGAGCGTGATTAATGGTAGAACTATAAGGACTTGCACTGATTTGTGATTGTTGGCAAACACCATGGATGTTTTGTGCAAGGTTTGTTATTTTGGTTTGATGGTTTGATCAGGCAGTAGAAGTGGAAAGATAACGATTAATCCCAAACTATGACGATATTATTTTAAATTTGTAACAGCATGTGATAGCATTAGATTAGCAAATAAATCATGTTATTGGTGAGAGTATTTATACAAGGGTTTTGTTAAATTGTTCATTGTGCTGATATATGGATAAATAGTGTTCAAATCGTTAGCGGAGCAGAAAAAAAAGTATTAGCGTGCAAAAATAGAACTGTTTTAAAAACAATGCGAACCAAACAATAAAAAATAGGTAAGCCATGGGATAAGGTTCGTTTATTTGCAATATCAGTAATTAAACCGATATTCCAATAAATTTACCGTATATTGTATGTTTGAGGGGTGATCTCGCTTGCCGCATAGGTAGCTGGGTGTTTTGCAGCAACTGTCAGGCACTAAGCTGCCGTTTCTTTGTACGTCCTCATCTTTGTACCACTCGCTCACCAACCAATCCTCGAATCGGATAGCACCGCAGCATTTGAACTATAAATATTTATACGTATTGCTTTAATGAATGTGCCATGGTTTTAAAATCATATGTGCTTATCATTCCAAAAGACAACAAAAGGTTTATGAGTTAGGACTGGTAATATTATGTATTTGATATGGTTGAGGTGAGGGCTTTTAAAAAAAACATTTGGTATACATGCTTGGTTAAATGTTTTTTTTATAAAAATAATAATCGGAATTTGGTGAAGTTTAAAATAGGTTCATAAGTTAAGAAATAATTGATAAAATTAATAGTTGCTCTAATAATAGAACTAAATATATAGTTTAGTTACAAATTCATTTTTTAAAATGAATGTCATACATCTTATTAGTGTAAAATTATACACATATCTAGTACTTAATTTATTATAAAATATTCTATAAACATCATTGTGGATTTAAGGATGTTGTTTTAATCATATTTTAAAGGAAATAAAGTATTGTAAAATGCAGAAAAATCAATGTTGTTACGGTGGCCAAAAAATAAGAGCCATATTTTACAATATATTTTGTGTAATTTTACACATTAATATTTTCCAATAACAAACGAATCTAAAGCTTGAAAAGTTTTGTGAAATTTTTCAAAAGGTAATTAACTATTTTAAAATGCATTTGAAAGAATGCAACAAATAATTCGAAGGTCATTTTTAACACCGTATGACACATGCATGTATTATCAGGGTAAAATTTTTTCCTACATAGCTTATACTTTCATATTTCCCAGAAAGAAATCTAAATGTTAAAAAGTTTTACGAAGTTTTCTAAAAAACAATAAAAATTTTCAAATGCTTACGAAACTGTACAGAAAATAATGCGTGCAAAAAAATACATGTGCACGTGCTCATCGCTTGATGCAACAAAAAAAAACAAATAAAACGATAAAATAAGGAACTCTATTATTCGTCCTTAACAAAATCTTGCGTTTTATTAAATCTAAGTAAATATTTAGCATTTTTATCGGGCAATGTTACATATAAAATCATTGAGAAAGTTAAAAAAATTAATATATGAATTTAAATAAAACTTAACAAGTAAAATGATAAAAATAAAATTTATGTGATTTTGAACATTAATATACTCACTTCTTTCTGCATTTGGTCAATAGCAATTGTTTCTCTGGATTTTAAGGAATAACTTTCGAGAAAAGTTCGATTCAAGTTCATTCTAAGCTCTGGTCCCACTTGCTCTTCATATAGACGAGCCAAGGCACCAACTCCAGCTTCCAATACGAATACACCCATCACCACAAAAATATACTAGAAACAAAGAAAACAAATTTGATTGATAAATTTATTATTTTTTTAAATTGATATCAAAATATTTTACACGAGAAAAATCAAAGCACATAATTACAATATAATCATTCAATTTAATTTGTAATAAATTATAATCATATATGCAATAATTCTTAAAATAACCTAGTGTTCTTAAATGTTAGATACCTATAATTTTATAACTTCTTATTTTATAGAAAACTATAAAAAATTTATATTTGTATTATTCAGTTTAACGCAAAAAATTATTTTCTATGTATAATATTTTTCTGATATATTTTTATAAAAGTTTAAGAACTTTTTACGAAAATTTACTTATAATCTTACGCAAATTTTATAAGGATAGGAGAAAGTATTTTATTTTATGCAAAATAAAACGACAAATCAATAATTTTAAATATTTATTTTTTATTAAGCATAATTTATCAAATAACATTTTATCTTTTTTATTTTTAACTTTGGGTTTCTATACATTGTTTACAATTTAAATTTTGTTAAAAGCGAATTTCAGCAGGTAAATTTATCGAAATTGCGTAAATAAACAAGAGTTTGGACGTAACATATTTGATAGCTGAGAAGTAATTGATGCCAAATTTGCTATGGTTGAGTAACTGACATCAAATTAATTATGATTAAAAGGAGGTATCAAATTTGATACTTGATTAATTGTGTTTTTCAGCTCCGTGATTGCAGATCCCATGATAGACTTCTTTCCATGGCGACATTTTCCAGCGTGCAACTTTTTAAGTCCTGAAACATATATAAGTGCAAATTATGTAACACAAGTAACAATTCTTTTAACAATTTAAGTATAAGCTTTTTATAAATATTGAAATGTTTTTATTTCAAATGCTACCTGGATTAGTTCTTTTAGCGCAATTCAATGCTGAAAGATTAATATATTCACAATCATTAGTTGCGCATACCGGGCCACCATCATTAGTTATTTCACAATCATTAGGTACGTAGCATTTGTCAATCGGTTGAGTTTTGCATGGTCCCTTCTCAAGCAATTCTACGTCTGAAGCAGGTATAAATGCGAGTTATTAAACATAAGTTATAATTCATTATAAATTAACATTCTATGAACATGTAAATGGTGTAAATTTATATCTTACCAGGCTTCGATTGTTGAACACATTTTAATTCTGAAAGATTAGTATATTCACAATCATTACTTGCACAAACTTTATTAATATCATAAGTTATTTTACATTTTTTTTCACGAATGGGTACATAGCATTTGTCAGTCGGTTGAAGTTTGCATGGTCCATCCTTAAACCATTTTACATCTGAAGCATGTATAAATGCAAGTTATTAAACTTAAATTATGATTCATTACAAATTAATTTTTTATGAGTATGTAAATAATGTAAACTTAAATCTTACTAGGCTTCGATTGTTGAACACATTGTAATTCCGAAAGATTATTATAGTCACAACCATTACTTGCACAAATTTTATTCATATCACGAGTTGTTTGACATTCGTTTTCTTTAACTGGTACATAGCATTTGTCAGACGGTCGAAGAATGCATCGTCCATCCTTAAACCATTGTACATCTAAAGCACGTATAAAATGCAAGTTATTAAACATAGGTTACAATTCTTCGAAAATTAATATTTTATGTCCGTTATGAACATATAAATGTTTTCAACTTAAATCTTACTTGGATTTGATTTTTGAAAGCATTCTAATTCTGAAAAATTGACATAATCACAACCGTTGTTTGCACAAATGGGTTCATAATCAAAAGTTATTTGACATTCATTTTCTTTAGCTGGTACATAGCATTTATCACCAGGTTTACGCTGAGAATTAACAACCTCAGACGTTAATAATACTAAAAATATAAATTTTTTGTGTAAAGTGCTTTATCATTATTATTTACAAATAGAATAAGACGTATTATTATATTTACCGTTATTAATCTATTATTATGAATAATAAGAATGTAGTTACCACAAAATACAAAGCAAATAATTAATTTTATCATTTTTACAAAAATCTTTTTAGAATTGTACAATGTTAATTTATTAGAAGTTTAAAATAACTAAAAGTTTTTAAAGAGAATTTTTAATTCTTCAGTAAGAGAGAAATGTAGTTAAAAAATACAAGAATAATTGACGAATAATAATAGAATGTTAAAAATTAACAAGGAAAATAATTGTTAGCTATGGTACTAGAAAATTTCAAAATTAAAAAACAGCGCTGTTCAAAGCAGATTTTCTTGACAATACGTTTAATGTTTGGAAAAAAAAGACGTGGTCATAAAAAAAGTGATAACGCTCAAAAATAACAAAAATTTGAACAAGGTCATGTAAAACTTTGTAAAATATTGACTCTTACAAATTGAACAATAAATAAATTTAATATTTTGCATTTTATATTTTACAAGAGACAAACAGAAGTTAATTTTTTATATCAAAATACGTACAAATATATATAATCTTAGAAATCAAAATAATCAGTTTATATATGGGCGCCTGTAAGTTCGGCAACCCAGTAACACGTATGGCATACAATCCTATCGGTTGTCGTATTTGTGGGACTCAAAATATATTCAAGATTATTTGATATTGCAAAATGAAATATCTAGAGGACTTAACTAAATAATTACGAATCAAAATAAGATTCTCTAATTTGTATATCTCAAAATGTCTAATATATGTCACAATACGAGAATAATTAAATTAATTATTTTAATGCTGAATTATTAAGCCTAAAAAGTAAAGAAAAATAATTCACTCGAAACTTTATTTTCTACTCGCAGCTTGTCTTTTTACGACAAAAGAATTTTTATTACCAAAGCACATTCCACGTAGCTCGTATAGCCCGGAGACATTTACGAGCGATTGGGCAGAGACGTTGTCGTAGAAAAAAAAAAGAAATGGCCAATGGCTTGAAAAATAGGGAAATGTAAGCCAGAGAGAAATACAGATGAAATGCGTGTATAAAAAAGATAGCAAAAAACCATCAGAAGAAGAAAAAATAAAAATAAGAAAAAGTACAATATGACACAACCACTGAAAAAAATATACGTAAAGAAGAAGAAGTTGTAGAACATAATAGATAAATATTTTTGCTACCAGGTATAAGGGTTATATGGTTAAAAGTTAAAAGCTATGGAAGCGCAAGATCGTGTAAATACACGCTCGGTAAACATTACCAGTACCTATATATACTATACGCACGGTCGCGCTTCTCTCTCTCCACACGTCTATACACTTGCATAATTTAAGAGGCCGCTTCGATAATAGCCTATATCGACAGAGACCGGCTATTCGCGAGCGGGTGGTGAGAGAAAGAGGGTGTTGGAGAAAGTAGTGAATTGTTCAGCTGTACTTCTGAACGACGATGCAAATGAGGAAGTTCCGTTGGGTAATAAAGAGCTATGTGTGCGGAAGGACTCTTGAAAATCGAGTTGTATGAGAGCTTTTTTTATACTTTCTTTCCTTTTAGTTGTGCTTGCAGACATTGACTTGAATTTCTTTTTTTTTTCGATGTTCGTATTGTCACTTTAAGAAAAGAAGGAAGCTCTTGGCACTTGTTATAAAAAGGTAAATGATGAAGAGAAAGGGGATGAATGTTTAAGCTTTGAAAGTTTCCTGATCATTTTTAGGTTTGTTTAAAAAATTACGATGGTACTGAGTGCTTTAAAAAAATTTTTTTTTGTTTCTTTGTTTTATTTTACAATATAAAATTATATTTTGTATGCTTTTCTTTTTAAAGATCATTAAGGATTATCAAAATCGTGCTTGTATTTCGGATTGGAATTCATTGTGAATTTTTTCGATAAATTTAAACGCTCATTATTCGGCCTTTGAATTATTCACAGCCAAGTTAATGAAAAAGTTTAATATCCTTTTTCAGTTAAATATTAAGTCACGCTTCAGTGAACCATTGATTTATAAAGCATAGGAGAATACGGATACGACAAATTTTACTGGAAACTTTCAATGGAAACAAATTTTCTTACTCTACAAGATTGTAGATACTAATTTAAAGTTATATCCGAACAATAGCAAAAAAATAGCTATGAAAAATAAAAAATAAACTAAGATTATCATATTTTATTTGTGACAACAATAAAAAGAAAAAAAAAGATTAACGCTACTTTGTTACTCTTACTACAAAGTTCAATAACAAAATAAGATCTTGCAGTTTAATCGAATTCAATAAAAATTGTTTTTTTCTTTATTCACCTCATTCTTTTAAACAAAAAAAAAATAAAATAAAGAAAAAAGTTAAATCCAGTTAAGCACACTTTAATGGGGAAATTGAGACGCTTACTTTTTATATTGCATTCAACCGAAAGGATTTATCTCGTTAACACTGCTCTCCTCCCATTGCTTCCTGTAAATTATCGTAATTTGCGTCCTCGAACATGTTTTGTTTTATTTCATTTTATTTTTTTTTTTTTAAATTTTCATTGCTGTTAACAAGCTCGTTAAGTCAATCATACTTTTGTTATTGTTTGAAATTGAGATTCGTCGCCAATTAAAATTAACTTTTAAGTATAAAAAGTAATTTTTCTTATTTGTTGACTGTAAAATACACCGTTAGGTAATTTTATTTATTTGTAATTTTCAATCGACATTACATTTAAACGTTAAACTATTAACAAGTGAAGTGTAACTAATCTTTTCTAATCTAACAGTAATCAACATATTTATTTTACAAGTTTAAATGATTTTCTCTTTAATTTAAATAAAACTATCGATAAACTAATCTTATTTTATAAAAATAAAAAAAAAATTCAAGAATACTGTTAAAAACCAATCACACGTAAAAATGCCCATATTCTCTCAACTCAATCTACGCCAACAATTCAAAACATTGACTTCTCCCCTTATCTATAATCCTCTATCTATCTATCTCTCTCTCTCTCTCTCTCTCTCTCTCTTTTCCACTAACTCTTCTGTTCATGTCAAGGCAGTCCGAGTCATCATTCCATTGAGCTTGCGGGGTGCTTGATTAATTTTAGCCGGCTTATCCGTATACACGGTCAAATCGCGCGTCACAAAGCCTTCACGCTTGTTCTGTTATGCTATGAGAGAGTGGAGTTGAGAGCAAATGCTATAGTGAGTATCTATATATATACTATATTGAAGAGAAGAGAGAAACTGTACGGCGTCAAAGAGTGAAGATAGCACACAGATGCAGGAGAAGAGGCTGATGTTATGTGTATATATATATGTATATATAGGTACGTGGTAGGTATATTGATCAAACTGGCTTGATACACAAAGGGGATTGACGGAGTGGATATTCGAGTATATCTGAAACGCTTGACCTATCTGTATGATTGTACGGTATTCATTGGGTATATGTGCTAAAATTAACTTTTTTTGTCTAGTTTATTTTTGAGTTGGGATGATTTTTTTTTAAGGCTTTGTAGGTTTGTTAAATTTGATAAGGTGTATAGATGTGAGAATGATTATAGTGATGTTATTCAAATTGTAATAGAGCTTCATATTAATTGAAAGGAGTTGTCTGATCATGTTGGTCTGTATCTACTTACAAATAAAATTATGAAAAGCTTTGTTTTTGTTTGCTTATCAATACTTTTTCATAATTTAAAAATGTTTAAAATAAATAGTTTTTCTGTTATTATTGGCCTTATATTAAAAATGAAAAAAAAAACATTGATATTTATGAATATATATTTTATGAAATAGAGCAATATGTGGCTGAGTATGGTAAACGTCGGCTTCGGAACCTACACATCATGGGTTCGATTCCAGGCGTCCATCATATTAAGTCGCTATGCTAGGTGTTGTGTTATATGCTGAAATACGCTTGTAAAAAGTGTCAAAAAGGCTTTAAATATAGAAAAAAATGTCAAACTTTCGGTAAAAAATTGTTTTAAATATTATTTTTTTTTGTTTTTATTAACTTACTGCCTCCTGGAAATTTCACAACCACGTTTTTCTCGATTATACATGACTACGCTTAATCATACACAATATGGATTACCTACTATAACGTACATACAACGTAACGGACCGCTATAAATGCGTAATGGCAAGCAAGTAAAGGAGAGAAAGAAGGGAAAGGAGAGGTATATCCATTTATTGTGTGTGAGTAATGAAAATCGTCGGTGGCGCATATATGAGTGTTCTAATCGGCGAATCAGCTGCTGCTGCTGCTGCTTTAACACATTGGATATGCTTATAGAAACAGGATGGATGACGCTTATTTGTTTCTCTAAAAGGGGGCATTTGATATTTATGTACTTGTAAAAAAAAAAAAAAAAAATAAACGTTTCGTTTATGTTCACACATGAAAAATTATCTGTATTTAAGAAATAACAAAAAAAAAACAAATTAGCTTGGAAAATTAAAAAAATTTGTTAATATTTTATTTAAATGTCAATGTCCTTATTTTATTTACAAGGTTACAAAAAAAAACGTAATCCTGAAATCAAGAAAAATCAGAATCTCAAAAATAATCCCAATTAACGTATCATTTCAAATTCCGAATATTTTTTTTTTCACGCTCGGATAACGAATATAAGCCTCGATCATTAAAGAACTTTAAACTCACTCGATGTGCAAGAGAGAGAGAGAGAGAGAGAGAGAGAGAGAGAGAGAGAGAAAAATCGCTGCGATTATCAATCTCTCCATCCGCAATATCTGGTCCAATAAAAAAATAAAAAAAAATAAAAATTTCTTCCGAGGACACCAGCAGGAGTAACAGCAGCAGCAGCAGCAGTAGTAGGGGCTGCATAAAAGCCGACATTATCGACCTTGTTGCAATTTGCATAATTTGCATATCGCGTTCTAACCCTCTCCTACCCTTTCTCCCTCAACCTGTCTTATACCTTCTCATAAAAAAAAATTAAAAATAAAAAATAAAAGAAAGCAGAGAATATTTTCAGTCCAGCGGATGAGATAATTAATTGGCGAGGCTCGTTCGACGAGTTCGATAGGTAGAGTATGTATATAGAGAGGAAATCGTCGCTCAGAAATCTTGGACGTGCGCAAACGAAGCGTACACATAGTACCTACATATATGTACGCGAGAGAAGCAAAGACTCGAATCATAGGGTAAACCAGGGGTAAGGTAAAAATCGGTGCGGGCGATCAGGCAGCAGCAGCAGAGCTCGTTGAAGCGTTAAAACCGTCTCCAAGGGACCCATTCGAGTGGCAGCAGCAGCACCATCAGATCTGAGAAAGATTTTTCGAGTACCTATACTATATACCCTATACATACTTACTGTAAATGTGTATGTGTCTTTTTGCTCGTTGCAGAAAGAATCGCGTTTTCTTTCTCTCTTTCTCTCAACGACGACGACTACGACGACGATACACAGAGAAAGAAAGAAATAAGCGGAGAGCAGCAGTCGTCTTCGTATATACGAGCAGAGTAGAAAAAGAGAGATAGAGAAAGAAAACGCTTGGGTCCATATCCGGGCGTATTTGCATGTCGTAATGAGGCAAGAGCGGCAAAAGCGACCTGGAATCTCGCGCTCACCGATATGGTCGCGAGACATCGTTGCCCTCTCTTTTTCTTTCTTTCTTTTTCTTTTTCATCTTCTTCTTCTTCTTCTTCTTCTCATACCTCCATACTTACGATGGGCTTTTGACAAAAAGTGCTTGTTAAAACGCAGGTAAATAATTCGAGGCGGTCGAGTAAGGGGGAGAGAGAGAAAGAAAGGTGCTGTAGATAGATATGGGAAGCGCTTGGCTATATGCGCCTTGGTCTCAAAGGAATGACTTTTTAGCAGAAAAGGGGGTGAGATGGTAAAAGAGAAAGAAAAAAAAATGTTTGACTCGTTACTCTGGGGGCCGTGGGTTAAACGTATAAATCGTTCTTCATGGTATATATATATATGTGTTTGCTTTCTTACTCTCTGTCGGCTTTTGAATGATCGATCTTTGGTCTTTCTTATATATATTATATATACATATGTACAATTCGTATGTTATTTGTATAAAGCACGTGTGGGTATATATATAACGAATAACAAATTGCTTTTGGTATATAAAACAAAAAAAAACAAATATATAATATGTATTGGAGAATTTTTGTATCGTAACGATGACTGTAATTATTTTGATCTGAGAATTAACTTTCATTATAACTTATATTGTATGTCTTTAATAAAAAAATATTTTGATTCATACACAACTTTCCTCTATCTATATCTCTACCATATAAAGAACAAAAAAAAGAACAAAAAAAAAAATAACCAAAACAAACACATAGTATACACTCAACAATCATATAATGCCAACTTGAGAAGAAAAAAAAATCCACAAGTACAAGCCTCAAAGAGAGAAGTAGTATGATAGAGATCCATCTGAGTCTTTTATTGTCAAAGTCTCATGAGTAATATACAACCCTCTATATACTATACTTCTCTCTTTCTGTCTCTTGTATTATGTCTGTAAGCAGAGACTAAGAGAGCCTGTTGACCCGAGTACATAATATAGACACAGACACATACAGATACGAATTTGCTTTTATCCCTTTCATTTCGCAATTGAAACAAGCTGCTACTCCTGCTATTTGAATCCATCAAGAACAAGAATGAGAGACTGTTGCTGCTCGGTTTGTTATAGCTCAACCGACTCAACATCATCACGTGTGATAGTCTCGTGAACTAGAAATGCGAGAAACACTTTGGATTCTTCGCTCTAAAGTCATGTGTGTATGGAATTATGTGTGGATGAGATCGATGTTTTTTGTTTTTCAAAAAAAAAATAATAGCAATTGTTCACTTTAAATATAACGTTGATTTTTTCTATTACTTTTATCTTCCAAAAAGATATATTTCTCAAAAGAGTCTCAACCAAGCAAGCAAAAAAAAAAAAAAGAAGAAAAAAGAAAAAATCACCGGCAGTTTAATTTTCACGGACAATCACGTAGATCCTTCTACCAACAAGTCAAGGACCATTGCCTTATCACCGCGCTAGGTAAATTCGATTAAGATTGTGCAGAGGCTGCTCTTCGCGTCTTTGCGATTCTCCCAAGAGGGGAAAAGGAAGAAGAGGTCGTCGGGTATACATATATATATATATATATATATAACTGAAAGACTGGAAGGCTGTGAAAGGGTCCCTTGGGATGAAGTGAAAGCTTTGGTGGTCGATCTCTAGGCGCGTCCAAGCACAGCACACTCTCGGGGAAATTGAGAGACTCACTATGGTAGCGATGGTGGTAGCAGTGGTGGTGGTAGTCTTGTGGTGAAACGCAGGCAAATGCGATGACTCTCTTTGGATTGGCTTGGGGACGAGATTCAAGCGCGCACTGGACATTTGACTTTCGAGCTTTTATTGAAGAGGAAGGAGAAGAGGGGAAAGGTTGAATTGAGGTTTGAGGTATAGAGATGAAAAGGAAGGTAATGAAAGCTTTTGATATATATATAGAGATTCGTTTAAAGAAATATAATAAAATTGTTATTTTGTTCTAAAGAGATGGGAATGCAAAGTTTAATGGATATTTTATTTAATAAATTTGTGTGTTTGATGTTTGTATGGGATTTGGTATAGGTACATATTATGTGTATGTAAATGTGAGTTGCGCGTTAATTAGAACTGTGTATTAGAGATAGATAGGTCCTATGTGAATTTAACCGTGTAATTGACGTTTAATGTTTGGTTTGCCTGACTAATGATGAGATACATATTACGGGGTTTGATGAGAACTTTGTCAAAAGCTGTACGTATACATACATATGTATCTACTATTTAATTTTTTGATTAAAAAGTTTAATATACGTTTTTATTACTATTTAATATTTTGATTAAAAAGTTTTATATAAAAGTCTATTTAATATTTTGATTAAAACGTTTTATTAAATGTTAAATTTGGAGTAATTTATATAAATGATAGTGTCATGTGAATACATAAATTTATTTGGTATTTTTATTTGAAAATTTTGTATTTTTTAAAAATGTAAAGTTGAAATAAACTATTTGAATAATATTGCATAAAGTTTGTATTGTTAGAAATGCTAAAAATTAATAGAGTTATCAAGAAAAAGCATATTTAATGTGAATAAAAAATTAAGTTGAAAAAGAAAAAAAAATCATAATAGGAAGAAAATTATCGTTAAAGAGGCTTTAGTAAAAGCTACAAAGGATCATGAAAGCTTATAAAAGGAATTTTAACCACAAAAGCCTTCTCATTACTGTTAGGTTAATAATTTATCAAATGCCTTTAACCTGTGATCTTTTATCTTTTAAATTTAGTATTATAATATAATTTACAAATTTAATTCAACTAATCGAGTTTTTTTAAAAAAAAAACAATTTCAAATAAAAAGTATAAAACGAAATTTAATTTATAGTACATAATTCAATTTATAAGTATATTAAAAAAAAAATAAATAAAAAAAAAACCTATATAACTTTCATTACTGCATTAATCTAATAAAATATAACTTTGTCAATATTCCGAAAAACAAATTGATTTTTGACTGCGTCATTAAAATTTACGATTTAGGAGCCATTCAAGCAGCAGCATCTGGGGCTTAAAATTTAATAATTACCATTCATACACAAACTTTATACGACATACATACATACATACGCACCAAGCTTCTCTTTGTCCTTCTCTGTTTCAGCATATATACGATAATAAACTTCGGTGATTGAATTTAAAAGTAGGCACGCTTAATTCATTTAATTACTTCAAGCGAGGAGAGAGAAAGAGAAAGAGAGAGAGAACTTCCTTTTACATGATAATGACGTTGCAGCAATAACGCAACTGCTACCGCTGTCCGTATATATTTCGTAGGCCACGTAACGCAATTACTCGCTAATTCGCCATTCCGCACTTGCTGCTAGCTTTTTCTTTTTCTTTTTTTTTCTCTTTATTTTCTACTCTACATCTCGACTCTACCGTTTCTGCTCATCATTTCTCTTGTCTGCTTTTCCTCGTTTTTCTAACACTCGAATAAAGATACACCGTGAAGCTGTGTGGCGCCGGAAAAATGAAATGGTATATAGTTCCAGTGCACGAGTAGAGCGAAAAAGAGATGAGAGACGACGAAAAATGAGAGGGACCAGTCAAGAGAGAAAGAGAGAGAGAGAACGTGTAATCATGAAGATGTTAAATCCTCGAGAGAAAGAAGAAAAGGGAAAAGAGAGTGAAATAGTCTTTCGTTAGTACTTCTCATTGAATATTTACGCTCGCGTGATTATTATCAAGTTTCTGTTCTTTTCCTCCCCTTTTTTTTCTTTCTTTTTATTTCGTTTCGGCTTGGGGAATACCGCAGACGTTTTTTTTTCAAAAACTACTGCTGCTGCTGCTTTATTGTCTTTCACTGCAATGCGGTGTATACGTATATATATATGTAAGAGATGTAAATTTTTTTTTACTTTCATTTAGGTGAAGAGAAGGCTTTGGATGAAAAGTTGTTGAATTGTTTTGTTGATGAGACACGACGAGAAGAGCACGTAATTTTCCGCTGTTGTTTTATTTTCCTTTTTTTTTGTTGTTTTTTTTTTTTGATAATTTATGTAATTATGTCATTATGGTATTACGTTATATTATGTATAATCGTGCTTTAAAAAAGGTTTATGCGATTATCAAATAATAATTGCTGCTTTACCATAATTTAAAGTATAATTAAATGCCATTTCTCAGCAGGTAACTAGTGTTTCATTCTTATAGACTTAATTAAATTCAATTACGGTTGAGTAAAGAGGTGCTTGAGTAAAAGCATTTTATTATTTTCTTCTTATCGATGTAATTTGCAATTACTTATTCAAATGCTTGTAATATGCTTGTAGAGTATTTGCAAACAAAAATTTATTCAATTTACCGGAAAACAAATAAAATCCAAAAAAAGTCCACTCGAATACTGTTTAATAAAAAAAAAAAAGAAACCTTCCAATTAGTTCAACGAACCAACATTTATATCAATTTCAAACAGCTATACCAATACGTTTTTTTTTCAGTCTATAACAAGAAAATCAACGATGGTGATATTATCGTCGTCGCGGACTTTCAAAGCCAAACTTTATACCTTATACGTGTAATCTGAAGGGAGGAACTCGTGCCAAAAATCTTATAAAAAGTCTTGGATGAAAGAAGGTACATCGGCGCTACCAAAGAAGTCGAAGGACCAAACTTATTTTCTTTTTTTTTTTTATTTTGCTTTTTATACGAAATCGGGCTATATGTTTGTATGTTAGTAAGAAATGTCAGAGAAGCACAATGACGTTTTTATCGTTTTCGTCTACTATATCCTCATTACGGTGGTCCTATAAGAAATTCAACATGGTTAAGCTTTGTAAGTAAAAGCCTCCTCTACTTACTTCTATTCTTTGTAAGGGCTTGAATATCTGATTATAACTTGGAAACGAGAGGTCTTTTTTTTGACTTGATCCGATTGTGTGATCCTTTTTTTTTTTTTTTAAGAAATGGGAGTGTAGAAAGAATGAGATTTTAAAATTTGTGTGAAAAGTAAAGTGTTAAGATTGATCGAATTTATTTTTTTTTTTTTTGTATACTTAATATTATACGTTCAAAAAAAAAAAAAAATTAATATTGAATTAAGCTTCCGAAAAGTATTTTATTAGATAACCCAAAGAAACAAATTTTTTATCTCACATGTAAAACACATAAAACTTGATATAAAAATAAAATCATTATCAGTATAATAATACTTTGACAATAATTTAAGGAAACGACAACATCCTCAGATAAAGATAACCCAATCCCTCCTCTTCCCTTCCCCCCCCCCCCACCCAAAAAAAATAGCTCTCATCATTTATACCAATATATATCCCAAGAACTCGAAAGAACAAGATATAAAAACAAGACTGAAAAAAGTCAAAAAGATTAGCGAATCCGACAAACATCTTATACCAACCCTCATCTCATTTGTAAAATAATACTGAAATACGTGAAGGCGTATGTTACGTACAAATACATAAACATAAGAAAGGAGTTTACATTTAGAATCACATACGACATATCGTCGAAGCTCAAAACAGATAAGTAAGAAACTCCTGAAAGTTAAGGTATAGCAATAAAAGATTCCAAACCAGATTGAAACGAAGAAGAGGAGGAAAAGAAAGAAACATAAGAGAAGGTGCGTATCAATATGGAAAATGTTGTTTTCGTACGTATAAGAACATCGATAATAACCCCCCCCCCCCAGACCCCCTTATCCTCTACTTATTGCAATAGTCCTGATAATTATGCCTGCCAGCTATATCCTTCCCTTTAACTCCCAAACTCTCATGCACACGCAATATATTTCCCTTCCTCCGCATCACCCTTTGGAATAAGATCGGATACATTATACTCGAGCACGTATAAGCTATTTTGAATTCGCGAATTGGAAGAGAAGCAAGAACAGGCAATTATGTGATATATGTATTATAGAGAGGAAAAGAGATAATCAATTAATAACGCGTACTCGCACAATAATATGTTGTCTCTGATGTGTATGTGCATGACTCTCTGACCTGGTAGAATAGATATTATACATTTATAGTGATACAATATATCTTATCGATTCCTTGTTATATATGCTTCAGTTAAAGCTTGATTTCTCTCGGTTGAGTGAATACATGGTATACTGTATTGCATGCATATATATATATAAGACAATTGGACTAAGATGCTTCTCCTTATTGTTACACGCTTCGTTGAACTCCAAAATGCAAGGTGTACGTATAATTAGCCTGGAGGTAAAAGGAATTATGATGATGATACGGACGAATAGGATATGTATGTATGTATGTATGTATATATGTATGTAAGACATGCATGATTGTTCGATTGCTTATATACGTATATATATGCTGATGAAGTTAATCATCCAAGTCTCTCTTCACTCATTCTCTGTCTCTAAGGGTAGTTTCATAGATAATTTACGAGTGAGTGTATACGACTCGTTGACTAAATTAGCAAGCCGTGTTTATTATAGAAGATACACACAGACACACACACACACACACACACACACACACACACACACACACACACATACACAGAGAGAGAAACATAGATGCGTATATACACGAGAAATTAGAGATACATGAGCTTTGGTACATATAGTAGTAAGCCAGAGAGAGAGAGAGAGAGAGAGAGGGGGGGGGGGACATGTAGGAGTAGTCCGGTATACATGACTCGCAACACCCCATACCTTCCTTCCTCTCTCTCTCTCACACCAAACCATCTATACTACAGTCGCTTCCTCCTCCTTATCCTCAACCTCATCCTCGTTGCATTAACAAACAAACAAGACATACACATACACATTATATAGTATACTATGCTCGCGGCAATCTCTCTTTCTTCTATGTATGTATGTATGTATGTATGTATGATACGTGTATATACGAAGTAGTCTTACGTATATGCACTTGACGCACAGACGACACGTGTTATACGCTCGACCCATGATCCTGATTATCTTCCTCTCTCTCTTTCTCTCTATCTCGTACTCCTCTCGGAGTAGTTTGGCTGCTATTCCAACACACACAAATATGTTGGTTGAGATGCAGCAGCAGGATCAACGACGACTAGGAGTACGACGACGTAGGTCGTGTTTAATGGGCCACTTGAGAAACTTGTGTTTCAGGTGCGCCAGACCCTATATATAGGTACACGCGTTGACTTATTCGATATTATTTCTCCTTTCTCATCACTTTGGACTCTTACTTCCTTCCTTTAAGGATGGATGGATATAATGTTAGGTGATATAGGATGTTATTGGTAAATTGCCTTGAGGTGTTCGTGAATGTTATTTGAATTTACTCACTCTCATCGTATGTAATATCTATCAATTTGATAAGAAAGGTGATGATGATGATGGTTTGTTAAAATTATATGGGTCATTGAATGTTATGTTTTCAATTTGTAATGGTAAAACTTTTTTTATATACGTTATGTCTTCCTTTTTCTTTTTTGAAAGTTTTTATGTTTATAATCATAAACATACACAAACATTGTTTTTTTTCTTTAACATGCAAATAGAAATATGAGATTTGATTCAAAGTGTAGTGTTAGCAGGTTATGCTTTAGCGAACAATAGAAAGCATTTTCTCTTACAAAACAACTCACAACTTCAGAAAAAAAACACGTGTGTCAAGCTTTGAGACAAAAGAAACATTAGAAGACTTATCGTATATGTATATAATATACATCAGACATGTAAATGTACGGTATCGCTTCAAAAAGCAAATGGAGCATAGAATAATGCGTGGGCGAAATACATAGAGAGAGAGAGAGAGAGAGAGAGAGAGAGAGAGAGAGAGAGAGAGAGTTAGGAAGTGAGTAGGAAGATACATATGGATAAAATGAAAGAAAAAAAAAGGATAGAGAACCGAAAAAGCAAGCTGGGAACAAAACATTTTCGCACCCGACTACTACTACTACTACTATACTCTTCTTTTTCCCTTTCCACATACACTCTTCTCTTCTCGTCCGAGCAATATTCAACAGGTTATAACGCAGAGACACACACGCATACATACACTGCTGTAAAGTGTAAAGTCCTGGGATGTTGCTGTAGCATATGTATGTATGTGTGTATGTATGAGTCGGCGGACTATCAAAGCAAATCCTTTTCGATCGGTAAGTTTATCGTTCTTGTATAACCTAACAGTCGCACGTGATTTTTTTCCCCCTGGATGAAAAGAAGTAAAAAAAGAAACAAAGGTGTAATCATATTTTTGGGAAATAGTAGTCCTGGAGTATTTGGGGATACTGGAAAGAAAAAATATGTTATTGCTGCGTATAGGGTGTTGGCGTGTTGATGTTATTTTGAGAATTGAGTGTACGAGATATTGTTATTTTTTTTTTTTTGTAAGGATACTTTTTTGTTGTAAGAAATTTCGATTTGTATATATCTTATATATTATACTTTTTTTATCTTAAAGATATTTTAATTGAATTTACGATGGGTTATAAGTTAGTTTAATTTTAGCATTAGGTTATCTATATTTGAAATAAAATGAGTTGAATAATAATAATAAAAAAAAAATTAGATAGTAAATGTATATGTTACAAGAGGATAAAAATTTGCAAATAACTAACATAGAACACACATTACATTTGATAAATGTTTATTTTAATACGAATACATTTATAATTATAGATAACCCAAGCAATTACTAGTTGTACTCAATCATGAAATTACCCAAAAAAGGAAATCAATAAATCACCATTCACATACACACCAACATATAAAAAAACAAAAACGACCAAAAATTAAAACAAGTTCCCTACATACACATACAGAACTTATCTCATAAACCAAGAGTGAGCTTGCACACCACTTCCTCTCTTTCTCTTTCCCTTTTACGCTTCATTAATGCACACACACATAAACACATCCCAGCAACGCACTATTTTCTATAAATCTCCTTAGAGAGCATATGTTTTAGTAAATAGCCTCCGTATATATACACCAACATAATCTCATTCGTCTTTATGTATAAATATAAATATATGTATACATACATATATACCCTCGTTCAAAGAAATTCAAATCCACTCGGTTACTCGTTGTGTATAACCATCTATATGCATATTCGCACGTGTCGCCGATGCATAAATTGGCTGGACCCAAGTATATCCAAGAGGGAGAGACCAGGGGTACTTAGGCAGTAATGCGGTCTTGCCCGGAGGGTCCAGGAGAACTGGTTCGAGAGTAAGAGAGAGAGAGAGAGCAAGACACAAGGTGGGTAGTGCTTGGATACGAGTATCTATATAGGTACGCGCCATCGTTCGTTACGATAAAGCAACAAGCTCTTTCTGTATATGTGCGTATATGTATATGTTATGTGATAGATATATATTTTTTTATATATATATTTCGCTCTTGGCGATATTTGGATTAACGAAGCTTGATATGTATTTTTGCCAATGGGATATTTTAAATGTAAGCTTTTTGACTTTTTGGATATGAATAAGAAAGAGAGATAGTGGGATTGAAAGGACTAAGGATTATTCAGATGTAACGGAGGATGCATGGAGATATATAAGAGACACAGTAAAATATATGGGGGTCTTTTTAAGAATGATGGTATGGTAAATTTGGTGAAATGATGCATAATATTGAGGATGAGAATGAAGAAGAAATGGAAGATGAGACATTTTAAAATGCTATTCCCTGTACACGTACATGCGGGAAAAAAATACGTTTTGTTATAAATATAAAAGTTGGAAAATTAAGAAGAAGATGGAAGAGTAAGAGAAATATAAATAGCAGTTAGAGAACAAGGATTAATTTTATGATTAATTTAAAAATTTGCATAATTTTTGTTTTTTTTTCTTTCTAGTGACGTCAAGTTTTATTACTTGAAATAATTATACTTGATGAAAAATTTGGTACAGACGTAATTTTGTACGTTTTCAAGCGTTGATATTCAGCATGAGCAATGAATTTTAATATAAAGTTTGAAATTATTACGAATAGTATAAAGTAGGATATGGTTATTACACAAAAAAAAAATTAATAAATAAAATGCATATATCTATATGTATTGCAAAATCGAATAAATAAATTTTTATACAGAAATATCATTTGATATAATGTTGGTAAACAAGTAATTTTTGATTATCAATTATCGTATCACGCGGAGATAATTAAATTTTACGATCAATACACGCATATAAACCCATGAATAAATATTAAAAAAAAAAAAAAGAAATCAAGAATTTAGCACTACGAGATCATAACAAACGTTTATTCGACTCGTAAACAGGACTTTGAATTTAAATCTGTACGCTATTACCACTATATTTTATAGTTCTTTAATATAAATGCAAATCCCTAAAAAAACTCTTATAACAATTTTTTTGAAAATTAATAAACTATAACCCATTCCTACAGTATAATCACTATATTTATTTATCCAAAATACATAACAATACTATCTACAAATACTTATAATCTTGATAACAGAACCCGTAATGCTCTAGAAATTTAAATTCGAGTGAGCTTGCATAGGTTTGGTTGAAGAGAACGTTTGTCTCTAGCATCATGCAATTAAGTTGGACGATTGCGCGTAAGGGGAGTACACGCATTTAATGGACATGTAATTTCGAAAGTACGCGCAATGTAACTGTCGTTGCATACAATATATACACACACAATGAGTGTACGGGTTATTATGTCGTTTGCGTATTCTTAAGCCATGATTACAGTAAGGAAAATTTTGCTCTGGAATGAGATCTATTTTTTAGGTAGTAGATATTAGGGTACTCTTACATTGAGCTTGCGATTAATTTTGGTCTCTCTTGAAAGCTCTAATAGGAGGTATCATTTACGAAAGGAATTTACTAAAATTAAAATTTATTAAGAATGCTATCATACATTTTTTCCTTTATTATTTTAAAACGAAAATAAGCATGTCAAAATAAAGAAAAAAAAAATTGTATACGTTATCAAAATTTGCGCATAGTGTAAAATAGTCGATGGAATAGCATGTTAACGCACGAACAAATATGCAGAAACGTAACTGGTTCCAAGAGAGAAAGAGAATTAGAGGGAGAGGGAGAAAACCATTAAAGCCGAACTAGCGTAGCAGCAGTATAGTGCAATATTCGCCGCGGGCTGGATTGGTTCACCAATGCAAGAGAGAGAGAGAGAGAGAGAGAGAGAGAGAGAGAGAGAGAGAGAGGGAGAGCTTGCGGCTGGCGTGCTTGCAGTTTATCGCTGGGCATCAAGGAGGGAGGAGGGGGAGAAAGCTGCAGTCGATAGCCAAATTTGCTTTTGTTCGCGTGCCACTGGGGCACTCGGATAATTGGTTGGCTAATTAAATTTCTGAGGAGAAGCCACTGCTACTACTACTGCTGCTGCTGTTCTGGATGAGCTTTTAGCTTGCAAGCTCGACCTGTATATAGTAGAGGACCAGCTTTGGTTTAAGCTTGCATCTCAGCTTATCAAAACGATACTATATACAACAGTATACTAGGCTTTGAGAAAGTTATAGTTGCAACATTAACTAGATGTTTTCCGTTTGAAGGATGAGTAATTTTTTTTTTGTGCGAATAAACGAGTAGATTAGCGTTTTTAACTAATATAAAACTGCGTAGTTGACGTAAAAAGGTCTAATTAAAAACGGGTTGTTCAGCATTAAATTAAATATTCTCGTAAAGAAAAAAAAAATATAAATCAGTCAAAAAAGAGATAACAGCAGCAAGCAACGTCGAATAATTCGAATATACACATTCGCTCAACCGAGCTTTCTCTTCTAAAGCTCACTTTATACGCGATGCAGTTACACGATTAATTAAAATTTTGCTGAGCCAGACTAAAAGTCGCGCTTGCGTAAGCACAGAGAGAAAGAGAGACCACACGCAAATCATCGTATATACCACCACCACCACCACCACCACCACCCCGAGAGCTTATATTCTTTATATCCACGTTACCGCCGACGTTCAAATGTCATGTATTCCACTCGGCTCCCAGCAGCCAATACAATTTACGCCTTCCGAGTCAGGGTTAATTATCGTCGCATTATTTCATCGCGGCAGCATGACCGTGATATCTCTCATCCCTACCCTCCCTTCATAATACCAACTACTACTACTACTACTACTACTAAATTGCGCGACTAACCATGAGACCATAAATTTTAATTAAGTTCTGCTGAAGGAAGAGCACGACGACCGTAGAGTCTAGGTGTATATCTACTCCCCCTTTTTTGCTTTCCTTCCTCTATTTTTTTCATCTCCTTTTTTCTCGCTTTTTGAGAAAGAGAGAGAAAGAGTGAAAGAACTCTGTTTGGACACACCAACTTTTGCTACTGAATCCTTAGAAATATTGTTAAAAGAATTGTAAGTTGAGGAAGGTAAAAAAAAAGTTTATCTCTTTTTTTTTATTCTCCGGTCGCATCTGGGAAGAAATCTTTGGAATATTGTCTTGAATTTCACTAAGTAAGAAAAATTAATAATTGCACTTCATTTGTCTGGAAAATTAATTATAAAAGTATTTTTCTTTGTTTTATTGTTAGAATACACTGATCCTTGTTTTGGAAAATATTTTCTTTAATTTAATTTGCTTTTTCTCAGAAGTACAAATAAGTTTTATTAATTTTATTATTAACAGAATACCTAAGCATCATCATTTTAATTATTTTAAAACAAAAGATGTTGAAAAATTTAAAACCAGTAAATTTTTCCTTAATATACATCTAGACTTTTAAATAAAACTTTATACCTTTCAAAAAAAAAAAAATTCCTCAAAACACAAATCAGCATAAACCAAAGTATCAAGTTTCTCCAAAACTTCCCTCTAAAATTTAAATAACAATCTCCATTTCAAACTCAAGAATTAGCGACCGATTCAAAATCCAGTCCCGCAACCACTCAAACTCTTAGCATTCGTACATAATATACATATAAACCAACACAGACAATCCCACTTTAATCCCACTGCTCCCAGTACATATAACGCGCATGACCATAGTCTCACATAGAAGTATATACCTATAGTCACTGGTGCGCAAAGTTGCGTTGAAATATAATGGGCCACACCGTAAAACGAGTTAAGCCGCTTTTAAAGTCTACTACAGTTATAGTTTTACCTTAGGGGAAAAGTAGAAAGAGACGCTAAAAAGAGAGAGAAAGAGAGAGAAAGAGAGAAATTGTGTGTGTATTTTGATTACTCTATATACCAGTGCCAAAGTACCGAAACCTCGCGCGCTTTTAATGCAAACTACGATAGAGAAAGAGAAAGAGTAAGAGAGAGAGAGATAGTTTGTGTAGTCTAGAGGGGAGGGAAAGGAGGTTTGAGGAAATAAGCCGAATAATCTTTACGATTGTGCTTGATCGTTTGAAATAAAGTAGGTAGTCAGATGGAAAGTTGTTGCAAGCTCGTCTAAAGGCATTGCGAGCTTCTTTGCCAATAGAAAAGGATAAAAAAGGGGGAGGGGGAGAAAGGTTGAATGAATTTAATTGCCGGTATTCTCTTGGAGAAGAGAGGAGGATGTATTTGATAGATAGATATATAAGACAGAAGGGTCTTTTCCTCTTTTGGTTGTCCAAATAGTTTCGCTAGTAATGAAAAGGAGAGTAAGCTCGAGTCTTGGAGAGACGAAAAGCAATTTCGAAGATTCCTAGGCTAACTTGACAGTAAAGACACTAAAAGGAAAAAACAAGAAAAGTGTCCTTTCTATCTTCTTTTTTCTTTTTTCTAAGGTAATATAGCGTGACAAAATTAAAAAAAAGAAAGAAATTTATTTTAAATATTTAGTCTATTTATGGTATTCTTGATAGGATAATAAATGAAAAAGTATTAATTTTAATATTGCAATATTATTACAAGCGATTTTAATCTTAATACTCAAATGATTATCATTTATAACCGCAGAGAACCTTTAAATTCCAACCAAGCCGACAAAATATAATAGCAACATATATATTTCGCAAAAACTTTTGCATAAAATTAATTTAAAAAAAAAAAAAAAAAATTATTGGTAACAGTCTGTAACCGGTACCTATAATCTTTAATAAATCTTTAGTCATCTTAATCACTTGACATCAACCATAAGGTATACTATATATTCACTGCACTTATATACATATATTCACATATTACCATCTTTCTCTTCTAAAGATCTCGTGGTCTCCAGCCATATGTGCTTGGAGAGACCGATGGCCCGTCTTCACCACGTGTGACATACACACACACATACACACACATACCGGTTTGGTTTATCCCTAAGCCACTAGCACCTTGCACACTATGGTAAGAAGGATAAGTACCACCGATTAATTATAAGCTGCTGCTGCTGTTCCTCTTACGCGGTAAGTGTAAATCCGCTGTTGAACGCAGGTTCTTAGATCGATTAGTCTTTTTCTTTTCTTTTTTGGTGGTGGTAGTGGTTCATTATGTTACAGTAGATTTTTTTTTAAAGTGTGGAACAAAATTTTATTTTTATCTTGTTCATTGTGGTGTAAAATAAATTTTGGTAATATATTATTTAAAAGGATTAAATCTAAATGTTGAGTTAGCTGTTTTCGTGCTAGTTGTAGTTGGTTATAAATACGAAATTACAGCTAGAGCAATTTCAATGGATTTTACTTATCATCGCTGATCTAAATACATTGAATGATAATAAATGTAATTGATTTTGATTGCATCAAATTAATTGTTTATTAATTTGAAATTGCGTTAAACTGATAATACACACCTACATTTAAATCCATGTAATTTAATTGGATTATTAATTAATACTAATACCATTTGTAAGATAAACATTAAAATTCAACAAATTAATAAATGATAACCAATAGTAATAAGGTAAGTTTACTTATCACCATAATTAAAACAACAAAATTCTTGTTTAAATTTAAATTAAAATAATATTCGAGTTAATAATATTATTAAAAATATAATAAACTTACAATGAGTATGACACATCGATTTTCCGAGGTAACACCACCACAGCCAAGCCAGCTACCAATGACAGCAAGACCGCCAGCGGCCACAAGTGCATATGCCAAGATCGGATAGGTCGAGGTCGTCATAAGAGATATGTAACTGTGCTTTGCCAACACGGTCCATACACCAATACCACCAACTACTAATCCCGATAACTGAAACATAACAAAAAACAAAAAAAATAAAATTAAATTTAATTTTTGTATTGAATTATAATTGGCGAATTAATATCAATTTATGATTATGTATGTATTACTAATAATTGAATCTGATATCCTTTTCTTGAAAGAACGAACGAACGAACGACGAAAAGAGTTCGTCTTCAAAGCATAGGGGATAACATGCTTTAATATTCCCAAGTCCAGCTTAGCCTGATTCTGTCAAAGCTTTCAACATATATAAGTATATACCTACTAGTACTACTACTACTACTACAAGCATTTCTCCGTAGGAAAGATCGTAAAAGGCTTGCTTTCTAGCAACACGAGTATAAGTCGACAGCAGGGTGAAAAGTACATCTACCTTGTTTTTTTTTTACCACGAGAGAGAAAAATGCATACGGATGTGGAAAAGCGAAGGAGGATTACGGTCAGCTCAACGACGACGAAGAAGATGACAACGTGAACTTTTTTCACTTGGAAATCGGAAGGTGAAACGTGCCTGTGCATCTATATGATGATATATAGGGAAGGTAAAGATGTTGACTGATCGTAAGACGACCTGGGATTTTTTTTTTTTTTTTTTTTTGTATGGTTCTTTTTTTATGTGCGTAATGTGCGGGATTTATAAGAATATTTTTTTAGCGTTGATGGAGCTTTTTTTGAGTAGGTAAGACGAAATGGATGGTTTTTTAAAATTTATATCTATCTACAGTATGTATATTATCATTTTCTTATAAAACTAAAATGTTAAAAAGTACAGGTGTGTTCGTTGGTAAGAAAATTTTTTTTTGAAACTTAAGCAATATATTGTGTAGGTATATATAGGTATACTATAAAATTTTTGTAAAAAGAATTATGAAGTCTTGAGATTAGTAAATATATAAGGAAACGATTAGTAGTAGTCTAAGTTATAATCACAAAAATATATATTGCGTATTTAAAGTAAATAAGTAGATTAAAATTTAATTTATAATACCTGATAATATTGGTTTATTTTAACAAAAAAATATATATATTTGCGAGTGAGCCAATATACAATTATATATGTACATCGAATTCGCAAAACTTTACTCTCTAGACATTTTACTATGTATCAAGTAGTGGAAAATAGAATGAGGCGGAGGAGGGCGTTAGCAATAAAGTCGAAAACGTTATAAATTTTACAGCAATTCGAGTGGCACTTACAATATTTTCCACCTTATTTATTTTCCACAAAAACGTGTATTTATGGTAGAGTATACATACACACACACACGCCGCCTTCTGATATAGCTTATACACCGCGTAGGTAGAAAGAGAGAGAGAGAGAGAGAGAGAGAATCCAGTCGTAAACTGTCCAGCCACTTCCGCATTAGTAATTTAACAAGCGCAAAACTCGTATTCCCGCAGTCTGATTAAAAACCGAGCAGTCTCTCTCTCTCTTTCTCTCTCATTTGACTGTTTGTGTATATATACACGTGAAAAAGTGCGATAGATACGGATATATATGTGTATTGGTGTTGGAACGTTTACATTTGAAAATAAAAATAGGAAAATATATACACACGCTACGTTAAATTTGTAGTTTGGCTTGTTTTTACGTATACATTTTGTAATAGTAGTAGTAGTACATAGTAGTAGTAGAGTGGAACTACGATTTTCGATACAAAATTTACATTTTCAAAGTTATGTAGAACTAGACTTGACGTTTCGTAGGAGTTTGTTTTTTTTTCTTTTTTACTTGGTTTCATATTTTATGTTTGGATTTGGAGAGGATGATAAAAAATGTAATATGTTAAGAAGAAAAAAAAAATCAAATATGTATGTAACTAAAAGTTTATTTTGCTTATTAATTATGAAATTATTATATACGTAATTGTAAATATACAAGAATCTCATTAAAATTCGCATTAAATTATACATGTACTATTTTAATGCCTGTCGATTTAAGAAATTTATAACGTGTATAAAAAAATTTCTCCTTTTTCCTTTTTTATAATTTACATAAAATGTATAAAGCGTAAAAATATAATTTTAATTAAAAGCTCCTTAAAAGCCTTATAATTTAAATTATGTTTATCATTATAATTTATAAGAAGCTTTATTAAATGCAGTTTTAATAAAGAACATTACAAATGCTGAATTAATTATCAAAATGTTTTTAGAGAATATGTATAATACAAAGGCTAACAGGTCGTATAATATTTTTTAGTAAAAAAAATTTTCTTGTAAAATGATAAACTTGAAAAAAAATTTATATTAAAATTTTTTAATAAATGAAAATTCAAATAGTTCATGGTAGAATTAATGTCAAAATACAGTAAGATATTCGCGAAACAGCTTTTCAGATAATTTAAATAATAAATAAATACTCAACAATACAAAAATTACAATGACAAAAATAAAACAGCAGGCAAATAATAACTGATCATCGTTAATAAAATATGAGAAGCACAACAAAATTACGTCATACATATTTAACAAAAGCCATACCCCTCCTCTCAAAAAAAATTTTTAATACGACATAACCAGCCATTCCCCACATCAGGTTTTAAAATTTTAATGCGCATTAACGCAATATAAAAGTTAAATTTTTTTTCTTCTACACGTTAAGTAGATACCCTATAATCACACAGACTGAAAGACACGTGACATTAAGCTGTAATATCCATACACACAATATATAACCCAACTGGTTATATAGAGGAGGATCATGTGGGAGATAAGCGTCCATCGTCGTCGTTGTAAGGTAAAGAAAAGCTTTCGCGAATACATACTACGAGAATTAGGTCACACATTTATGCGATGTAAATTTAGCATCGCGAATTAGTCGGATGTTTTAATGACGAGACATCTGTGTGTGTGTTGCTACTAATATATATCGAGACTCTGGGTATATATACAACTTTCTGTGTTATTTCTAGTTTAAACTGTGTCATGTCTTTTCACGTATTACCTTTATAAATATACCTATGCATACACATGTTCGGTATAAACGAATTTCACAATTTTGCTCTAATAACGAGAAATATCGAGAATAATCCGTTGATAAAGTTCAATAAAATCCGCACCGTAAAAAAAAAAAAAACTACGTATAAGCCATAAATGAAAAAAAAAAAAACATGAGTTTTTGTCGCCGTAGGCTCAGTGAAAGTATAGAACCGAGTTCATAAATGACCACGTAGTCAAGCTAAAAAAAAAAAAGAATTCAAGTCCAACATTTTTTTTTTTTCATTGAGCGTTTTTCCATTGAGAGTTGCAGTGTAGTCAGAGTGACGGGATTCGTTTGGCCGAGCACAAAAATAAACCCTATTAAAACAATTAGCTCTGCACTCTCCGGACGTCAGAACATCAATTTAACTGTGCATACACACATGTATATATACGTATATAGCAAGTCAACATTTCCATTGTTTTCAAGTATGTATGGACGCGTATGCGTTTTCTGTAGCCTAAATCTCGAAATAACGAGCTTATAGGCATGTATATATACTAACGGATTGACTCGTTTTGTTTCTCGACAAGCTTGGAAGGTTACTGTCTTGCTTAATGAAGTTATATCGTTGACTTAATGATTGGCTAGTAGGTACGTATATACGTTGATGGGTTCAGTTGGAGATGCAGTGGGACCTTAATTATTGTGTATTGGTATAAGCTTTAGCTATGGGAAGAGCTAAATTTTTTATTTTTTTTATTTTTCTTGGTGAATTTTTTTTTAATGGGATAGAAGAATTTACTGATTATAAGGTTGGATTTTCTAGATTGTAGGGTTGAGATTGTTTTTTTCAGGTCTGCTTTATATAATATCTATTTTTTTTTTTTAATTTTAAAATCGTAAATGAGCTTTTACTTTTTTTTTTTGTTTATTTGTTTATTTTCAATAAAAAATTTATATATATATATCTTGCCCAAGGTCTAAAAGATTCTTGTTAGTATTACATTTTATGAAAAAAAAAAAAAAGAAAGAAGGAAAAAAGGAAATAAAGCAGAACGTAAACTGTTGTTTTACGATCGGTAAACTAAAAGCCTTATCACGATGTTCACAATTTTTTTTTTTTTTTTTTACGACAACCAACAAACTCTTGCACTTTATTTACTCTCTTGTTAACTTCCAAAAATAAAAAAAAACATATAAAAACAAACAATAATAAAATGTATGTACTCCAAATTAAAAGCGAATACAAGTATTTACATGAGAGAGTGAAAAACTTACTATGTAGGTATACTCGTGAAATTCTCATTTCGTATTATACTCAAGCAACATTTAATAATCAACTTAAAACTCGTCACACCGGTAATACATCCCTATCCTATATATGTAGACTTTCATTATACTCTCTTTTTTTGTTTTTTTTTTTTTTTAATTTTTTTATCTACACCACCAACTTTATTAGACGATAATCCCATCAAACAAGTAATGAAGTCATTAAAAGTAATTCAATTTAAATTCTCACTCATTTTCACAGTATCTCGCGATATATAAAAACAACACGAATATACCTATATATCCCAAGCGCATATAACACAGCAGGAGCAAAAACCAAAAAAACAAAAATTATCACAAGCAGAAAGATAAAAGTATAGTTATATATACCTATAAGCTACCGGTCGTCAAAGTTTCTCTTTTTCCCCTTCTTCAATATTCTCTATACTCTATACCTTATACACAGTCCACGCGTACCTACATATACACGCGATAATGACAAACCTGCCTTGACAACAAGATCTCTCGACTTGCACGCAGCACTCACACTCTCGTTTGCTCACTCGCGAGAAAGAGAGAAAGAGAGAACGACTGACAGGTGATTATTATTTTCGTTTTGCCACGAGCTTAAGATTACGGCTTCTCTCTCTCTCTTTTACTCGTGGTCTGACCACAACAGCCGCAAGCCACGTAGCAAACCCCTCTCAGTCTTGTCCTTTGTGTTTTTTTTTTTTTTTTTTTTTTTTTTTATATTGTTTTTTTTTTACTTTTTTTTTGCTCTTTTTCTTTTTTTTTTTAGAGAGTCGGTAATGAAGCCGCTGAAGCCATTGCAGAGTATACTTGAGACTTCAAATAAAAACTTTTTTTATTCTTACAATTTTTTTTTTTAATTTTTTTTTATAAGTAAGGTACAAAAATAGCAGAACTAGATTTTTTCCTGTAACTGCAATATTATCTCAATAATCAAAGGCGTATCGAACGTGTCTCCTACTAGTAGCACATTGCATTAAATAACAAAAAGAGAAGAAAAAAAAAAGAAAAGAAAAAAAATTATATATATGTAACTTCCATTCGTAATAAATCAAACGCGCTCGAGTTATTTCGAGGCGCGTAACCCAATCTTTACGCTCCGTAACGTATATATATATACATATATATCCACCTATACATACACAAAAAAATAAAACCTCACGGAAATGTGAATATTTAAATCTTGCTATCCGCAATGTCACTAGAAATATGTATCTCTCACATCGAAATATTTCAAGCACTCTTGCAAGTACATATATATAAAATCGAAAGCTCTCAATTTTTATGATATACATATAACTATATCCGCAAGCTCGTTTCGATCTTGTAGTTATATTACCGAACAAAAAAAAAAGTTAGGATAGACATCTCATCTATCTATCTCTTGATAGTATAACAGCAAAAGGTCAGTCCTCAATATGGCTTTTTCAAAGATATTCTTCTCAACGTTATGAAATTTTTATCGCATTCAGCTTTTGGTATATATAAACGAGATTCTATATAAGGCAAAAGGATTTTCTCTCACATTCGACTTTGCTTGATTAGTCCAATAGCGTATATATGAAGCTTCACTCTATAGCTTGTACTCCACTGTGGTATCCGATATAATCTGGAAATTCGATAATTACTCTCTTGGACAATAGACGCACGTATATTATGGTACACCTTATACTCTTCTTGTATCTTTTTTATATTTAATTTTAATCCGTGAGGGAAAATGATATAGTAAAAAAGAGAATTTAACGATTATTTTGACATTTGGTATATTAAAACTTGACGACATTTTCACCTTTACTGAATATATATTTACTATATACACTCTTACAAATTTTCCATCTTTAAAAAATTTTCAAATATCAAAGTATTGAATTATCTTGAAAATCATATCATATACCTTAAACGTCTCAGAATTTCAGTATTTTCCAAGTCGAATGCTTAAGGTTATAATTCGCGTAAAAGACACAGGGGAGACGCGTACGAAACCTGTGTGGTGGTGGTTTTATAATTTATAATCCTTGCTCTCTCTCTATATATATACCGCGCACAAGATGCTCTCTTGCGTATTATATATATAGGCTTTGCACGACACTTACGACGCCGCTCTCACAAGTACAGTCTTTCTCTTTCTCTCTCTTTCTCTTACCGCCGTATATTTACCAAGTTAATACTTTATGGGGCGGTGCAAAAGCGTTCTATCTTAGATCTTTGAGGTCGCGTGCACACGTGCGTTTTATGTGGCTTAGAGTTGTATTTTTTCGTTTTTTTTTATTTTTTTTTTTAATGTTCTTTTTTTGGGTTTGATTTTTTTTTTATAAGTGGATAGAACAATAGAGCCCGAGGCTTTATAAAATAATACTTATGGCTAGGTTGCATGCACTTGATATCTATCATCATAATGTGTGTTTAATGTTATATATTATTTTGTTATGTGTTTTATAAATATTAGTATTATGTAGAGCGTGTAAATGTATATATTTTAAATGTGAACGTGGTTTGAATAAAATTTTGTGGATTATCATGTCACGTTGTTATTTGATATATATAAGTCAAGAAATTTACAATAGAGATTTTGATCTAACAATGGAGTAAATTCCTTTTTGGTGAAATATATAATATAAGGTTTAGGAGAAGATAAGCAAACTGTGATATTTGATATTAATCTCATATATAGTATGAAAATCTATTAATTATCCATGAAATACTCTGGTATTTGTGTATGCGATATGGAGCTTCATTAATTTTACTCACTAATATTTCTATTAAAAAAAAATAAAAAAATAAACGTTTCAATTCATTATTTTTTCTCGTTGAAAAATTTTTCTTTAAAATCGATAACGATGTCTCGCCGTTACAAAAAAAAGGGGGAAAGAAAATCCGTATTGACAGCACCAAATGAAAAATAAAAAACATCGTTCAGTGTAAACAAATCCTTCATAAAAACCGCAGCAAAGCAAAGCAGAGCAAAAAAAAGAAAAAACAAATTGTATACATCGTACAGAGCTCAAAGGCAAAAGACTTTGCGACAAGCAGTAACTACGTATACATATCTTTTTTTTTTTTTCATAAACGCCAGGAATAAAAAAAAATCAGCTCACACATACTCCAGGTATGCATTGCTCAACGTCACAACTATCTCAGAATCGGCGTCAAAAAAAAAAAAAAAAAAAAAAAAAAACAAGATCGAGATTCACGCTACCAAGAGACAGAAAAGGTGCGTTCAGGATAAGCGGTATATATAAAGTTGAAGATAGAGAAGGGAGTCTCTCCTCGAAGCGTCAAAACATAAATTAAAAGCGCCGAGGCGCGAGAGAGCGAAGAAAATGAATTGCCGTGGAGAATATGGGAGAGCAAAAGAGAGAGAGAGAGAGAAAAAGGCGTGTATGTATATACGGTGCAACACACTGTGGCACGTCCGGCATGACGAGAGAAATGGGATAAGAAGGGGGGAAAGGTATAGAGACAAGGTGTAGAGCGCTGCAGCATCCAGCTCTCTTGAGAGTAGCGGACAGGTTTTCTGGAATTCCAGGGCTCACTCATTCTTCTTTTTTCTCTCGCTTACTCTATTCCCTACTTTTTTTTCTCTGCTTTACTTTATACTTTCATTTCTAATACGCCCACGATAATATTCGTGTGTGCGTGAGACTTTAGTTTTTGATCAAATTTTTTTTACTGTTATTTTTAATAATTTGAAGGTGTTGAGTTAAGATTAGCATTGATTTAAATAAGATTTTGTTTAATTGAGTCTATTAAGTAGCATAAATTTTAATTTAATTATATTAAACGTTTTATTTTTATTTTGAAAAAGAATGTTGTATATAACTATAACTATAAGGTACCAAACAGTAGCAGACACGATAGGAATTTATCTTAATATCAAAATTTTATTGAAAATAGCTTAATAAAGAACTAAAGCATGACAACCATTCAAGCATAATATTATTAGTTTTCTTTTTCAAAAATTACTTTCTCATATAACGACAGTAAACGAGAGACAATATTAGCAAAATAAAACAAGTTTTTTACTCTCATAAAAATTTTTAATACCTACTTGCCAGAAATAAAAAAAAAATGAAAATAATGCATTTTCATCTAATTTCAAATACCACACCATTCAGCAGCTTTAAAATGACCAAAATTCTCAAAATATAGGTAGCCCCAGAGAGTACGTGAGTTGCAATATCCATAAACTAAGCGTAAAGAGAGAGAGAGAGAGAAAGCATTAAAGAGCTTTCGTGGTCCGAAAAATCGTTAAAAGCAGACACGAGACCGATAACCCAACACAAACAAATTTTCTGACACACTACCACCACCCATGATATATATACCAGACGTGGATGCATATGCATAAGCGTAAGCATATATGAGATGAACCGTTTGACTTTTACGAGCATATCCACGTGAGAAAGTAAAGGTGAAGAGGACCGGACGCGTGCATATATAGGTACATATTTTTACGAATATTGGACTTAAAAAAAAAAAAGAAAAATAAAATAAAGACGCACGTGGTGTGTTATTCCTCTAATACCTTTCCTCTTTCTTACGTATATAGTCTCTATGGAATTAGAGAGTAAGAAACGTAGAGTTGGAGACTGCAAGTATTAAATGTGTGTTTGTTGTGTGTGTGTGTTACGTGTGTGGCCGATCTCGTCGCGTGGCTCATGAACGTCCCTTGGGAGGAGGACAGGAGAGAAGGAGGACGAGAATTTACGTCGTTCTATACGCGCTATTGGGATTAACGGAATTAACTGTGACTCGAGCTATAATGGGATGTATACCTATATATCAGAGAGAGAGAGAGAGAGAGAATCGAATATATATGTACGAGATAGTCTTGGAAGTAGAATGGTGACCGATATTTTGCAATTGTTATATATATACGCTTCATAGATATATGTACTTAATGATATGATAAATATGAATATTCTATTTGTGAAGTCTTGAGAGCTTTAAATTAAAGATTTTTTTACTTTTTTAGATTAACTCTAATAAGCAAGACAAAAAACAAAAAAACTTTTGCAAGATAATAAAAAAGCACATTTTTTCTTTCCACAACAACTAAATCTAACAACAAAATGATAGTTTGAGATTATACCTCTATGTAGGAGCAAAGTTTGAGCACCTCATTATATAATCCATATTGTGATCACATATATGCCAACTACTGCAACACAATAAAGCTTACTACCAGATAGTGACATAAAAGCCTCAACTTGAAAATCCGCGGTTATGGCTATACACAACATATTTAATTAACGATTCTTCCTAATACTGATAATTACTGGTTTAAACCCTGTGACTATAGCTTATATCTTATAAATAAATTATTTGCTACATGAAGCCTTGCTTAAAATATATACACCAGAATAGCATTTAATTCGGTTTGATTATGAAGAGAAGGACGAGTATAAGGGAATATAATATATCCTCTTTTTGGGAATATGTAAAAGATATATCCTTTAACAGTGAGAAGAGATAAATCGTACATGTATATAATATGTTATAGTAAAAGCGAGCCTTATATAGAGACAAAAGCTTGAAAGCTATGGCCGCGTTGAGAAGAGAAAGGAGCTAATGACCACGGAGGAGCTAAATAGATTCATTAAACCGCATGGACCTTTTACGCAGAGAGGTATAGATGTAGAGGTATAGAGAGAAACTCTCATCTCTTGGTCTCACATTGCTCTAGATGCAATATCTTGCGTCTTCTCTCTTTCTCTCTGTATATATGTATATATAAATTATCTTTTCCCGCTTGGTTTGATGCAAATATATTGCATGAATTATTTATTTGGTCTGGTGTGTATGTGTGTGTATGTGTTTGAGTATGAACGTGAAAATACTTTACGAATATTCAGCTATGCGAATATGAATTTTTATTTTTATGTATATGTGCGTAGAAATATTTTGAGATGATGTTTTTAATTTACATTTTTTTTATTTTTGGTTATTGGAATTATTATTTTTTTTTTTTTTAGGTTTTAAAAGTTTAATAAAAGTTATGAATATAATTTATAATAAAGAGAATGTTTTTGATACTGTAAATAAAAAACTACGGTCGTACGAAGCATAATACAAAAATATATCTAAATAGTAAATATATTTTTTGATAATTTTCCTAGATATAATCATTATCATTAATCGTGAACTGAAAAATTTTCATGTTAAAAAAAAACACATACAAATACATTACAATACATCCATAATAATACCTCATATAATGTATAAGCAAGAGTCGCGGAAGTAATACGCCAGACTTACAAATAAATATATATACGCTTACCCCGCAAGCACATCATGAAATAACTGGCTCGGAAAAAAAAGCCAAAAACAAAAAAAAAAGTAGCGAATCCTGTAAATAAAGACGATACACAGAGAGAGAGAGAGAGAGAGAGGAGGAAGAAGAAGAAGAAGAAAAAAAGAATGATAAAATAGATAAATATAAAAAAAGCGTAGAGTAGAAAACGAGAGGTATAGAATGAAGAGAGTTTGAGATAATGATAATGGCAAGTGAAATAGGAGAGAGAGTATATAAGAGAGTATAGTATAGCTATAGGGTAGGTAGAGGAGTAAGAGAGATGATATGAAACTCTAACGCGAAACGAGTAATAATAGACCTTTTGCGGGATGAGCTCCTTTCTGTACTACTTGTAGTTTGATACAGTATTATATATAGGGTTATATATACGCGGAATAGATATATATGAGGTAATGCTATCGAGCTTGATGTTTACCACGTGTAGTACGTATTTTATCAGAGATGATTATTCTCTTGTTTTTTCTATTTATTTTTCTTCTTTTTTAAATTGCCGCCTAATTATACTCGAAATATTATCATACAGATGACAGAACTTAAGGTTAATTTTTTTAACAAACATATCCGAATATGTATTGTGTATATTTTCCAAGTGGCTGGTAGATATAAAATTAGCTAATCTTCATAAATTAACCTAAATAACATTTGCTAATAGGTCCATATGTTAGTAACAATTATATCGTAACCCGTGTCATCAAGCAAAATAAGCCTATATAGGAGGACTTTACTATACGATTAAAAGACAAATGAAGATACTCTTCCGAAAAGGCTATTAAAACTTATTTAGTATATGGAAAGAAGTGGAAGGGGAGAGTAGCTGGGTGGCGCCATAACTCACAGATAGACATCAACCGCACTCGCCGCCCATATCACTCTTTCTCTTGAATATCATTCTCTCTTTCTCTCTTTCTATCCATTTTGAAGCAAAATGTGTTACACAACGACAAATATAACACACACATACGCATATACGTTGGAGCTTGAAATTTCCAAGCTCATTGAAATTCCCGAATCGTAAATTTGACCGAAAACTGCTTTTCGATCCCCCTCTCTCTCCCATCTCTCTTCTCTTTACTACTGACGTCATCTCTCTGTCTTTCTCTTTCACTCTAACAAGATGACATAAATATTCTCTCGGGATTTCCTCTATCTCTCTCTCTCTCTCTCTCTCTCTCTTTCGGACCCTTAATTAAAACGCGAACTAGGCTCAGTTGAAATTGATGTTTTTACCCGTTTTGCATCACATAAATTCATAAAGTTGCATTATTGATTCGATTAAAAATTCGTTTTGGAAATTAAATTTTATATCTAGATCTGCGTGTTTGGATGTGAAATATATACTGCTTGCTTGACCTATTGAATGTTAATTTTAGATCGTGACTATATTTTATACTCTATTGATATCTCGAGATTATATATATAGATACAAAGGTTATTCAATTTGAATTTATGGATTTGATTTTTGTAAAATTAATTTTTCTTTTTTTTTTATGAATAATTAGTAAGAAAGTATACATTAAAAATGTATAATATCGTTAAATGACTTTAATTACATACATATACTTTTACAGCAAATGACTTTTTTTTATTGTAAATATTATTATTAAAATTTAAGTATACGCTACAAACATAACTTTTAAAGTTCTCAAAAAGCTAAAATAAAAATTAAAAAAAAAAAACGATTTTTATTTTTCAATCATCATAAAAGATTTATCTCCAAAAATTCCAATAAGAGTCACGTCAATAAATACAAAGCCACTCATCTTAATTATTATTTGCAAAAAGATTTACAGCTATATGCTTCTAAACCTTATAACATTTCGTTCTCCATCACTCTTTCAAATTCCAAACCAATGTTCAATCAAAAAAAAAAGAAAAAAAAATGAAAACATAAAATTCAACTTTCTTATAAATTTAAACAGTATTACTAAAGGACGCAGCTAATAAGCAGGACTATACTACGGATATAGTCAGGAATAGAGAGAGAGAGAGAGAGAGAGAGAGAGAGAGAGAGAGAGGGAGAGAGAGAGAGCCTGTTAGCTCTAAAGCCAGTTCGACCTCCTATATAACCAAGCATATTCACCTGGAACCAGAAGCGTATCATCGATTCGTCGTTTGCCGCTTCCATATAAGGCGTGAGTTACGGAAGGTCCATCTCTCTCTCTCTTTCTCTATCCTTCCTCTCTAGCCCTCTCTCTATACTACACTCGTAACGACACACGGGCGTAACCAGAGGCGAACGGATAAGCGATTCGAGGTGGAGTTCCATATATGTATGTATGTATGTATGTATGTATGTTTGTGAGGATATATATCCCGATTCTCTCTCTTGGATCATTAGAGCCCTCTCTCTCCTCTTCGAGTTATGAATCTCACAGAGACGCACGTAGTTATTATTATTATCTTTACGAGAGAATGTGTTTATTGACCCTGTGGAGAATTTTTTTTTTTTTGACGAGAGTTGGTCGATATTCTTTTTTTTTATTTTTATTTTATTTAACGGGATATATGGATGCGAAATGCTACATTGAAGTTGAGAGAGGCTTGTTTGGTGAAGTGGTGATTTCGGTTTGGAGGTCCTTATTTACTCGAGGTTGCGTTAATTTTAGCGATGCTCATTTTGTGATGATTGATGGTTGGTCAATGTTGGTATATGCGACTATTTGAAATACAGGAATTATGTTTAATAACATGCAGTTTGAAAATAAATATCTAGTGTGTAGTAGGAATTTTTATTTTTTTTGTTTTTTATTAAAGTTTGAAATGATGACATGTAATAGAGATTTTGTACTGTGATTTTTAGAGAGAAGAAAAAAATTTCTAATTAAAAATGTGATATTTGAAATTTTTGTTTTATAATATTATAAATAAGATCTTTTTTATTATTAAAAACTGTACTTCATATTTAAATATAAAATATAATAAATTTTACATTTTGTAATTACATTTGTTTTAATAAAGTCAAATTTTGAAATTCGAGTTTTTAAATTAGTTTTTAATCATAATGAAATACACGAAATTGGTGATATTGAGTGTAAAATATAGAATATTCTTTTCTTATTAACATCATCTGTTTAATTAAATTCAAATATTAAAATTTTATCTTTTTCATGTGTTCTTGATTACAATACGGAATGATCAATTTGCTAAAATTGAGTATTAATATAAAATTGTAATGCAATATTTTTTTCTTTTTTTGATGAACAAAATGAAATCGTATAAAAATTAATAACATCAATTTTACTTTATTAAAAATTGATTAAACTTTATTATAACATCAAATATTCGCGATCAAACTAATGAACAAAAAATTAATCAATACTCAAACACCTTACATAAAACGATAAAACTCTGTTATTAAAAATAAAATAAGATAAATTTTTATAACGATCACAAACTTAATTTTTATCGTTGCCTATATAATCCCCATCTGCAACTAATCCGGCGATAGTTAAAAAAAATATTCATACCATTAACTTATAATGAAAGTAGTAAAGCGCTAAAGCTAAAAACCAACATTCAAACTCCTCTTTTTTTTGAAAAAAATAAAATCAAGCAGCAATGAACGAACCTTTACCAGTATATCGGCCAAGCTAATAACGCGTATCGGTAGCGCGGAAATTCAACGTCGTTGCCAGACCCTCTCCTACATCGACTATAAAAAAAAAAGAGAAAGAAAATAGGTATCGACTAGTAGGTATAGGATAAAACGCAAAAATTTATACAGAAATGTAGAGAGCTCTCAACTATGTTGTCGTCGTAGTCATCGTCATCGTGTGAGTCTTCGAGAATATAGGTATACACGAATAGCAATTATCCCCGCCTACTCTAAGGTAAATACATGAGTGCGCGTTGAGATCGTCGATTAGCTAAGCGCCAAGGCGCCGCCGGATACGTGTGATCAAAGAATTCGATAAAATTGGTGGGCGTAAACTGGAGAATTGAAAAAAAAAAAAAATAAATAAGAATGATCGTCAGTGGGCTTGGTAGAATAGTGTTAAGTTTGGGTCAGCTGTAAAGTTTATGTGTTATTTTCAATTAAGCGTGTAAACCAACACTTTATAAAAATAGTTTTTTTTTTATTTTTATTTTGATTAATAATGATTTATTTTTTATTATAATTATATTACGCTTCGTGTGACCGTATACTTTTTGATTTATTTAATAATTGATGCTAATAACAAAAAAATTTTTATAATAAAAATGATCTAAATTATTAAACACATTAACGAAAAGTAAAAAAAATCTTCAGCATCCAGGATGGCGTAAGTATATAGCCACTCAGAAATCTCATCCCCCAACAAAGTTTCATATTATTCCATCAACTAACAACTATATCGATCCGCTAGGATATCTTTCCGCGAATAAAAATTCACCACAAAATAATCAAACAGCCCCCCCCCCCCCCAAGTAATATTCTATCAGAAACATAATCCTTATATTCGTCCATAGTCCTTTCCTTGAACATAAATATACATATCCCAACCCTTCCAGACATATATAATATAAAGACGCAAGTTTAAGCGTTATGGGTATAATGTAAAGAAATATACGTGTGTGTGTCACGTACTTTCTCAAACTACTACTACTACTACTACTACTACCAACTCTCTGCATTGAAGACGTGATGATTCACGTCACGAGGCGCGGAAGTAGACGAAGGTAAAAGGCCGCTGGCTTACTCCTCTATACGCTAGATTCGCATGATAAGGACTAGAGAGAAAGTTGCTGCTGCTACTGCAATGGCGCTACTTCGATCGATTATATCTTCCGTTCCCCTTCTCTTATCAAGACACGGACGTGTCCTATAAGAGAAAGAGAGACAGAGCCAACCTTGCTATTAGCATGCTGAAGATTTCCCCGGGTGATAAACTTGTGCGAGATGCTTATTTTATATAAAAGCGTGACTACCCTCTATTTTGGTTGATAAGTATCGTAAGCGCGTGCGGAATGGTCGTTTTTTAAAGCTTTTACGAGAAAATTGAACCCTTTGGTATTAATTTGTTTTTTTTTAAGGGGTTTGATTATTTAGGAGGGATGATGAAGTTGAGGGATGGTGTTGTTGCGTGATTTGCTTGAATTTTATTGTTGAATAATTGGAATTTTGGGGGAAGGATATGTGGGGAATGTAATTATTGTGGTTGGACTTGCAGATTTTTTTGGTTTTATGGAGGGTTTAATGTTTTGTTATGTTGTGTGATATGTTGTTGTTGATTTGTATTAATGTAAACTGAACGATGGTAATGATGGTATGCTTGCAATTTTATTTCTTGCAAAATATTTGCCTGCATTTCTATTTTATCAATTTAAATATTGTGCACAATTTAAAAAAGAAATTGAGAAAAATTTGAAAAAAACTGGAAAATAGTCGTAAAAAGTCGATCGTAAAAAATTTGAGGATAGTTGTTATAACTGTATATGAATAGCATATTGAATATCCATCAAAATGCCTTTTATTCAATTTTAAAAGTATAAAATTGTAACCTTTTATTGAAAAATAAAAAGAAGAAATACATGTACATGAATATGAAAAGGCTTTGCTTGTTCAAATTTACCAAGCAATTTTACACGATCCGTAGTGAATGAATATTCGGTAACAACATAATTACTTGAGGTAAACAAGCCAACTTTTATACTGTATAGGAAACGTGTACATGAAAATACTTTCTTTGAGAAGAAGAAAAAAAAAGTCATTTGCAAATTTTTTTATGAAAACAAACAATTTCTATCGATCTTTCCTACGTAAACTTATTGAATAATTCATGTCATGTACTACATTTTAAAAGATTTACGTAAGATTAGACAAGTAACTAAACACAATATTATTACTTATTAGTTTACAATATATGAAAATAATGAAATTTGAAGAAAGGAATAATTTTCACACGTGTCAAAATTAAATATGTATTTTTAATAATTTTACAAAATAATATTATAAAAAAATTATAATAAAAGCAATAAGTTTCACTATCACATTATTTGAACTACCATGTAGACAAAATTAAATTGAGGAAGCAGAAAAATTTCCATGAATAAAATTGACTTCCAATACTTGAGAAATAAGAGGGCAAATTTTCTCGTCGATTTTCTTTTGCCTCGATAAAAGAATACCACTAGAAGATAGAAATAACTAAAATATCGAGAGAAAAAAATTTTTTTTTTTCCAAAATCATAAAGAATCTGTAACGGATGGTATCATCAAAGCAACATTTGCTTCTAGAAAAAAAAAAAGGAAAAAGCTTTTACCTTCTACCATGACAAAATTTACATTTTTCCATAAACAAAACAAAAAGAAAAAGAAGAATTTTCTTATTAATCCAGCACGTCGCATAACACAGCACCCACACACACACACACAAAACCATTACTCTTATATACACAGGCCACCTTTAAAATATTTTCACTATAAGGTGGTACCAGTGTGGAGTATGTACACAAAGCAGCAATCGCGTATATTATGTGTACACAAGGAGAGTTGGGAAAGGAAATAAGGGTACGGTATATACCAAGACGACGGAAGGGCTAGACCGTAAATCCTTTGAAGAAATTCGAGAGGAAACGCGGCTTGTTTGCCTCGGGAAAATTAGAATAATTATACCAGTGTGTATGCGTGTGTGTGTATGTATATATTTTCTTACTTCCGAAAATTTTCTTGTCTCTACGTAGTATATATAGGTATATATAAAGTAAGTTGAAAGATTATGTTTCATTTAAAATGCATACAAAATCCTTACTTAATGTTTTTGCGGAGAAAGTAATTTTCTCTTTGATGAACAGAGCTTGCAACGCAACATCTTGGGTAAGAGTAGATGGGTTTATGATGTTTGGATACATAATTAGAATTAATATATCTTGAGGGAGGTTTATATCGTTTAACTTTGCTTTGACTCTCTAATTAACATGCAACTTCCATTTAAGCAAATATGTATATATACATATGATTGGTTACATATTATTGTATACACATATAAATTTTATGATATTTATGCGGCAAACTTGTATCAAAACTCTATTTAAAATTTTTATCTTGTATTTAATCAGTCTTAAAATCACCAATTACTAAGAAACACACAAAAATTATAATTACAAGCCTATCAAGAAAAAAAAAATCTCTAGAGTATAATATATAAGATAAACTCTGGTATGAGACAAGTTATATTCTGCGTATATACATTCCACTACGAAATATTCCAGGCTGAAATACTCACGAGAAATCAACGACATCCCTTTACTCGAAGCCTCTCACGTCGAAAAAAAAAAAAAAAAGAAAAAAAATGATAGAGGTCTTCTCTGGTACCACCAACTGTGTCGTATAACCCTATGTTGACAGCTTCGATATAAGCTTGTCTAGTCTGAATCGGTTTTCATATTTTATGGTCACGAGCTTCCTATATACTTATTTTTCTCCCGAAAAAACCTCTTGGTATGGTATATAACGATCTAGGTATAGCTGAGAATAACAAAAAGATAAAAGCCCCATGCCTTTTGACCTCGTACCTCTTTTTTTTTTTATTTATTCTTATTCTTGATTTTAGGAAGTAATAGGAAAAGAATGAAGCTTTTGCTTGTGATAAACGTGAAAGACATCTGAAAAGCCTGTTTGTATTCCAACAATACTTTATCGTTTGATTTTTATTTTTTATTTTTTTTTAAGTAGGGTCTTTTAAAATGGTGTTTATCGGATTTACCTGTTGGTAAAAGGTATTATGGTATACGTGAAGGTAAAAGAGCCAATAAAGATTCTTATCGTTTAATAGAGATGTATATTTTGTGTCGTAACAAAGGTGAAGATCTATTACTTTTTTCCCTTTTTAAATTGTTCAATTGCGCTAAGGTAAATTTGAATCATATAAACATGTAAATCATATTAGTTTAATTTACTGGAAAACATAAAATTTACAAAAAGAAAATTTTCTTTTTTATAAATAATAAACCATTAATAAAAAAAAATATATCGTCTGGAAAAAAAGTATATTTCATATTTATAAAACTAGTCAGTAAACGATTGAAACAATGAACTCTAGATATCAATCCAATTTAACAAGCCCCCTCCCCCTCAAAAAAAAAAAAAAAAAAAATGCACAAATTCATCTGCGCATACACAATCCACACAAGACAGCTGCAATAAAGCATCCAGAGAAAAAGAGTGTAGTGAGCTCCAAAATCAACGCGCGTAGATGGAACAAAACAAAAAGCCGTACGAAAGGAATCCCATGGAATTTATCTCTCTTTTTCTTTCTCTCTTAACCTTCACTATATATACCTACATCTCTACGCTTAATGGTCTCCAATTTCTCGTGACAACTCTGTGTGTCAGTATGTGTGTGTGAAGTTGAGCTTGGTAGTACTGTAAACGCTATGTAAATTTACGATAGACGCGACGAAAACACACCTGGGTAACATCACCAGCGCCAGCCACGAGTATTAGTAATAGGAGTAAGGTCCAATTGGCTAAGGGCCGATTTGACTTTGTGCACAAAAGCTCCTATAATCGATCCTGATCTCCCTAAGGACTTCACTGAGTATACATACATACATACATACAGCTGCACAGTAGCTAGCTAAGCTAACTATTGTTGGGGATGTGGTCTATATGCT